>OX246739.1:20936301-21150962 GCA_945910005.1 Isoperla grammatica
ATGTTTACTGACATTCCATATTACAAAACAGTTGTCTATCACTGCATTTTCAATATTTTTGTTTTAATTATGATGTATATTTTCTTGACATTTGAAATGATATAGTTTGAGAATCAAAGTCAACTGTGTATGTGTTATGTTCAAATAGGCCTACATTATTGTTAGAATATTACTAAAAATTGCCATACAATAATGTTCATTAAATTCAAAATTATCTAATTAATTATCACTACACAAAATCAATACGCAATTACCAAACAGTGAATCAATATGAGTAGTTCTGTTGACTAGTTAATAGTAAACACATTAATATTTTCTATGTACAATTCTCTTAAACACTTTAATTTGTTATACTAAAAAATTTAAAATTTAAAATTTTATACACATATTTGACTGATTAAAATGCAGTTTAAGTCTGAAGAATATTAAAGTTCAGAGAAGAAAATAATTATTACATTATCAAGTTTAACAACACTTTCCATCAATCAATCGATTGGAGTGAATAACATGGCTTATCGTGCTTCTGTTTATCTGTTGACATGAGAAGAGAAGCTGCCTCTTAACCAACTGATCTGTGCTTTGTTCCAGATCGTTGTGTTTGAGCAGTTCTCGCCTGCTACGGATATCGTGTTCTCAAGCACCCCAATATTGGGCGACATAGCCTAGACGACGCCCAACTGAAATCCATAGGAGCTAGATTACTTGTTATATTAAAAACCCGTTTTAAATATTAAAAGTTAAATTGCCTGATTATTCCTCCTTTTATCTCGTCCCAGCGTTCGGCAGCCAACCCGTGCTCACACCCCTTTCTCTCTCCCACCCTCACCCCCACCCCATTCTCTGTTGGGCTGAGGCTTTGTTTTATAGCGATGAATCCTTTATCTGGGCAACGCTATGCTCTGATTACGTCGTTGTATTGTCATTATCTACGCGTTTCCTGTGACAATTATTATCGTCTGCGAGCTGTTGCCATGGGTACCGAAATATCCGCGCCTAACTCTAATGGCCATTGAAAAATCCGGATATGTTCTGCTGGCGAAACACTCCCCATTGATGCATAAACCAACATTAATAAATTTTCTGACGACATCCGGAAGATATTTTCAAACTCGTGTAACAGAAAGTTTATGTTGTAAACTTCCCGCCAATAAGTGTGTTTCTTGTGTTAGAAAGAATTATGGTAACACCATTTTGCGGCACTGGGTCACAAATTCGGCCGTTAAACTTGAAAAGTCTTGTTATTATCACACATTTTCTGTATTCCATGATGCATTTTGTTATTCATTTTGTCGTCTGCGGGGGCTCATGCGGTTGCCGTAACAGAGGGGCGTGGGTTCAAATCCCGCTTGAGTCTTCGCTGAAGCAGAGGGCGAGAATCTAAGGTTTTCTGTTCGTATCTTCAAAACATGGATATGTTTTGAAGATATCAATGTTTTGAAGACATCAATGTTTTGAAGATATCAATGTTTTGAAGACATCAATGTTTTGAAGATATCAATGTTTTGAAGACATCAATGTTTTGAAGATATCAATGTTTTGAAGACATCAATGTTTTGAAGATATCAATGTTTTGAAGATATCAAAACATAATTATATGATATAATGTATTATATTATCGCATTCAATCCAAACACAATGAATTTTTCATATATTTATTTTCGTTTTCTGTTGACCCTGATAACTTTTGCCTTTAAGTATTTTCACACAATGTCGATTTCAAAAGTTGTTTTGAAGATATGAACAGAAACCGTTTAGTTCTCACGCTTTGCTGCCGCAGACTCTTATGGCTCTGTTTTTTCTGTTCATCCTACCCTTCACTTTATCAAAAAGCGTTATTGCGTTAGCAGAGACGTTAAACAACAAGAATCATCATTAACTAATTTATTTGAAATACAAATCATAATTCCTCTGCAACCTAAAACCTATGACCTGACCGATCAAGTAACTTCATTTGGAAAAGTGGTAACATTTTTTGTAAATGCTCGTGTTGCAGTTGCGACAAAACCCTGTGATAAAAACCACGTTCGTTAGGCTGTAGTTTATTGGTTACCGCGAATGGAATTACTAGCGTTAATCTACTTGACACAGTCAGCAGTGGTGTGGTTGAGCGTGCTAGGGAGTTTTCTGTGGTTAAGCGTTGGTTTCAGTGCCGCAACCTTCTCTCTGACCTATGAACTAGAACTTCGTTAACCCCTTCTCACCAACGTAGCGATATAGAACACAGCTGACACACATTTTAAGATTAACATTTATAAGCAAGACCAGCCAATAGTATTTAAAATGCATATTCTTTTTTTATTCTTGTAACAGTTTATACATAATATATTTTATGATTAAAATAGGAAAACGTGTACTTTTTAGCTAGAGTAGATAGAAAATATGTGTAGTGTAGTTAAATTTTTGTCTCTTTTCCTTTCCCAACTTTCCTATTCCTTTCGAAAGACCTAATATTAACCACTACTTTAGCTCTATCTCTTCCTCTCTGATTAATATTAATAATCGTGGTTCAATTAGTCATACACAACATACCTATTTGCTCATCTTCTAGGCCTACTCCAAGATAAGTTCATTCTTCCATACTATTTCACGATGTAAGGTTTTAAGTTGAATAAACTCATAGACCTCATTGCCTTTAAATTTTTATTCTTATTAGAATGATTAACGATTTTTATTTTATCAGATTTATTAAGAGTTCAGTTATAGTATTTAAGAACGGAAAGCGCCTGTGACATCCACTCGAAGCGGCGTTTCCACGCGTGTATTTCGGCGTTTCCATGCATGTATTGCGGCGTTTCTACGCGTGTATTGCAGCATTTCCACGCGTGTATTGCGGCGTTTCCACGCTTGTATTGCGGCGTTTCCACGCATGTATTGCAGCGTTTCCACGCATGTATTGCAGCGTTTCCACGCATGTATTGCGGCGTGAGTGTGGAACGAATCACACTGTACGCCATCCCTTGACCCTTGTACACCACGCTACGCGACGACTCACCCGGTGGAATTGTTGGGAACACCTAGACATGAGTTCCCTCCCAATGGAAAGCGCAGAACTCTGCCCTCAGAATATCAAAGTTCCGCACCCCGGGTCTGCTATCGGCTGAACGAATGTATCGATTTCTGTTACAAGCATATTTCAATAATTTCGTGGTTTGTAAGAAGGCGATCTTTACATCTAATGGATCACAACAAGCTTCTGGTTCCATCTTGCTGAGTCGTATCTGTGTACAAATGTAGATTTTCATATTTACGAATGTAAATATTTGTATTTGATCAAATTGGAGTGGCAGAGCCGTACAGCTACGTTGAGACTTGTGGTTTCAAAACATGAACGTTTACAACCACAATTGTTTTAAAACATGACTGTTTTATATAATTGTTTTCAACTATACTTTAACCAATAATTATGGCATCGTAATCTGAAAGTAAAGAAATAGTGATCGTCGTCAGAGTGTGTTTGAATTTTTGTTCAATTAATTACGAGACAAGAAGAATTAATTAGCGATGTCGGAAACTCTGGAAATATTGTGTTTCAATTTTAGGTTCCGGCTTAACGCATTTATTGCGATGGTATTAATTTGATTAATTATTTTATAAAGTTTGCCATAGTGGAATAACTGAGCGATGTAATAACATAAAAATTTGTCGAAACAATTTTTTGTAAAATACCTTCTAAAATGTAATAATAAAGTATGTTCTTTAATTCTGGCCGATACTGATTCGAGAAGTTTATGACGGATTTCCGCCAGTTATTTCGCAGTCGATTGCCTCACTTGCAGAATAATGTTTCGGATTGTCCAGTTTATTGATCTAAGTCGTGACGACAGATGATAAGTTCACTTATAGATTCTTTGTCAACAGTTTAAGTGTGGTTCTGAAATTGAATCTAAGAACCATCCACACCTGCATTGTTATAAGCACCACCAGATGGATAGAAGGGACAAAAACAGTAGCACCATATTATAAAGGGAGACGAAATTTATATTTCTTCTCACACTATGCATCTTGACGTGTGTGGTCAGCATATTAGATAAAGATGTGGTTGCTCTCATTATATTGTACTCACTTCTGTAGTTACAGGAAACTTTCCAAACTCTTTTGGTGTGTGTATGAAACACTTATTGTGTATAAATCCGACGTACTCTAACATCACTACACGGAAATGATAATCTTGCGCATAAAAAAGCTGTTTCAATGTTGCAAAATGTGTTTCACGGTGGCAGATTTCTTTATGAACGCAAGATTATTATTGAAATACTTCTTTTGATTGAATAAAAGTAGGACAAACTGCAATGACGTAGCGTTAAAACCTTGTGGTGGTGTGGCTGTTTTGTTTGTGTGGATTTAAATTGTGTTGCGTTTAGTTAGGGCTTGTCCTTGTAAGTACATATATATTCATAATATACATAGAAATACGTAGAGACAACGAGTCGTTCTTCCAATTAGAAAAAGCTAACAGCTTGAAACGTTAAGATTTACACATTGTTTAGGAGTGTAATAATAATTTGTCGTGGGAAACTTTCCCAGGGGCAATTCATGTTCCTCTTAGGTATTTCGATATTTGGAATGGTTGGGAAGGAATGTCCGAGGGTTGGAGAAACTTTTCGAAAATCTTTGTGATAACATTGAGCCATCTCTATCGCTTATATGAGGAGTACACATTTCATAACGAAGCCCTAGGCTTCTCTGGCTTATGTGAAGACTATATAGAGATTGAATATATAATATTTTAAAGGAGTGGTGCTTTCGTGTCTCTGACTATATGTATGTGTATATGAACTGTGTTTGTGTACTTTTATTAAGATTTTTTCATGTACTTCAACAAGGGTGTATCCTATATTAACTTGGCAGTTATCCGTGCGTTTACGTGGCCCTTAGGGTCAGATGCATAGACAACTGTCAAGTTAAGATATTGAAAGTGAGTATTTTCTTGTATAAACACACTTTACACACCCTTGACGTCATTTTGCTCACACACATCCACAATGAAACACAAACACACACACACACCAATTGCCGGACATGACACATTATTATATTTGCTTACATTATTACACAGTTACACTGAGCGAATGTTGACAGTAAATTACTTTATTTGACTGTAGTTGAAAATCATTTTACTGATGTAACTGTTAACATTTATTGTCGTGCATAAATAATTTATTCATTATCACCGCTTAATTTATTGAGAATTGAGCATAATATATTATAGGGCAGAACAAATATAAGTCAAGTTATAGCTGTAAACAAGTATCACACAAGACTGTTTTACTGTAATTATGTAACGTGCTCTACGTACGTATTTTCGTGAACGAATTAATATGTCATAATATTACGGAATAATATACTAGTCTGGATAAAAGCAGCTCATTGCTCATTTGTACTTAACTTAGCATGAGAAATCTGTGGTTTACGTGGCGCAGTAGAGTTCCTCTGGATACCCTTCACGCAACTTGGGAAGTGTAAGAAATTATAGTTTCCACAAAGTTTCCAAACTTATTTAATGTGGAATGTTCGCTCGGAGAAAGTTATTTTCACATTACTCGACTTTTAAATATCTAAAGTTTCCAGAAAAGTTTCGAAATTAATAATTTGTTATTCTTCGTTATTTTGTTTTCAAAGCTACAGTTCAATTCACAAAAGATAGTCCAATTCACTCAATTGTTTCTTCAATTTAACTGACTGTAGAACTTACATCAATAAAAAAAAACTTGATATCAACTTTATTATTTACCTACCAAGAGGCAAGTGACTTACCTCCATCTAACTGAAACCTCGTAAATGACTTGTAATGTTTCGTCCGAACAGATAGTATACAATACGCGAACAACTCATTTCAAAGTTGCAAATACTGTTTGCTAGCGGGCCGCAGTTCCTGCATTTTCTCCCACAGTTATCGCGTCAGTAAATAAGCAAGCTAAATTCACCGTTTGCAAAAGTTAAATACATTACTCATATAAATAATAATAATAATAAGAAGAAGAAGAAGAAACCCTATCCAGGAGGAAGAACTAAAACCCTCATCAAGTTGCAAATTGCAAGACGTTTTTGAAATGAATACACTGAAATGAATTAAAACTTTATTGTGAATTGAGCGGTAGTTAATATGTACATGATAAATACATTGGTCGTATATTTTGTGAAACTAATAATGGAATACATTATAAGGATGTGAAATGTTGAAACTAAAATAACATAAATTCAATAAGTTAGAATTTATTGGATATTGAGGAAACATTAATTTGAAGAGCAATTGTGTTACTTTTATTCTGGTTCTACAAATTGGCTAATGAATTTTACTCGCAATATATAAGCTTTTTGTTAACAATTCAGTGAAAACCAACTAATAAGGTGAAAACAGTATTCTAATCTAGATGCTGTATAGAGAGGAGGTGAAAGAAAAAGATAGAGCAATTGGAGGGATAAATACACTGTTTTAGAAATAGTACTGTGCGACATTATGAAATAATGACGGTTAAAGAAAACTCAAAACTATCCAAGCTATTTTATAGAAGCCAATCGAATAGTTTATGTCGCTGGAGAACACAATAATTATGTTATGTAATAATGTGATTATAACGATACTGTCGTGACAATCTGTTGAATAATCGGTAGACTGAGGTCAGATAAAAAACAAACAATTTTGAAAATTGTCAATGTGTTAATTTCAAAACAAATATGCGACGGATTCAAATGCCGCATAAAGAGTGTGTTTTTTGGAATTGTTCTTTACAAAAAACTTTCACCCCTCATCGTCTCGAATAGTATGATTTCAATAGAAGAGGCATAAATCCACCAGAATTATCATCAATAATAATTATTGCAATGTTTGTTTATCACAACGCTTTTTTTGTTACTTATACATTACTCCACTTCCACTGTAGATGAGCTTTCATAGACTCACAAACAATATCTGAAGCAGTATTTTTGGTTCTACTTATGTTCGAACACCAACTGCAATAATATTGTACATTTCTACGAATACAGAACTGACTACTGATAAACAACTGATGCAATCTGAAATACAGCACACATTGTAATTCTCACTAGGGTATATTCAATGTGAATATTTAACGAAACAAAAACAAATAATTCCATTTCAATTTGATTGGCCGTCGAGTTTGCTTTCAAATATTGCTTCATTTGCAATAGAAAAAAATACGTGTTTACGTTGAAAACGAGGTATTCACATCGGCCATATTAGTGGCCAAAATGTGTGTTTCCATTTGAGCTGCCAATACAAGCTAATACACCAGCACGAGATACAAAATATTAACAAAATCCAGATAAAGTTTACGAAAATGATTGTGGGATATTGTAAACAAAAAACTGAGAGGAAAAGACAATTGAGATTGTTTGATGTTGCTATTCAGTAGCCAATGTTGGAACTTCAACTAAACGCCATCTGATATATTTCAAATATAAACTACTCTTAGAAAGTAAACAAACATGCCAAATTGTCACCAAATGTGGCCGCTACGTGCATTGCGAATATATCCTATAGGACCATAGGATAATATGTTTGAATTGTGTAAACGAAGAACACTAGTGATGCTCCAGTACTCAAAGTGAAAGAAGGACAGTTAGTTCTAAGTTGTGTTAATAAGTTTACTGGTTACTGTGCCGTGAGTACTTCAACGTAAAATAAATAATACCACTGTTACAATTCTCCAAACATTTTGGTAGAATACAAATTATAATTAAAATTACACATATAGGAGAACTATTTAATTAAAAAGTTTGAACATAATTGTAGGTAAAATTCCCGTATAATCCGCACGTGTTTACAACGTTGCCGAATTTATTCATAATAATATGTTGTATGCTACGTTTATGTAATGCATATTATCGAATACAAAAATTCACTTTCTATCATCAAACCACATCTACACGAGTATTTGCATGCAGAAAAATACGTAGGAAATTTGCATCGTGATAATAATATCATGCACGATAACCCCATGTTGACATATTAGATTGATGATTTTTAAAAAGTCTTTCAATTTGTCACACACCATATATAATAACACTTATACCTATTTGTCCGCATAATCCGCAGCACTCCTCGCTATTAATAGGCGAACGACATTGTGTGGTAAATGTAGCGAGATCCATTATTCAAAAAACTGATTAAATCCTCTTTAATTCACCCTCTCGATATTAAGCGGACTATTTTTGTCAACCGTTTGAGTAATGATTGCCATCATGTTGAATAAAAAGTAACGGAAATTGTAAATCGAAAGGCATAACACGCTTTGATCTTGCTCCCTGATGCCCGGGGGGGGGGGGGGGTGGGGGGGGGGGGGATACGCGTTCTGTGTACATTACTTCGCTGACATGCTAGTTCGAACATTCGCTGGTTAACTGGTGCATTAAGCTACAGTTTCTAAATTGGTTTCAGTTGGTTGGAGATTAGAAAAGGTACCGGTACTAATTCGAAAGGAATTACCTGAACGTGGTTTATTTAAAAACCGTGTTAAATGGTTTGGCTTTAATTTGTTTAATATTTAAGTTGTAATGTTTGTAATGTTTTGTTTTTAACTCGCACACAAAACTCGTTGAGCGGCCGCAAATAGATAGGTCTCGAAGTTATTTGATAATATACGTAAACGTGGATTAAAGCTTTAAACTTTGAAAATGTGGTTGGTAGATGATTTGTTATGTAGCATGTAGTCTATGAGTGAGTGACTTCATGTAACGGATGCGACCCATGACTAGGTATGTGTTTAGACATTTGGGAAGGAATGTCTGAGTACTGTTAGTAGGACTCAATCCCATCTTTTTCCTTTACGACTGAGGAAAACCTCGGAATTGCTGGTAGCCAGAATTACAGGCGACCTCCCGAATTAGAGTATTGCGTCCTACCGCTGAGCTAATTCCAACGGTTTTGCAACGTATTGGGCGCTAGGGGCGCCGTTGTTGCTAAGGATTTGTTTTCAATTTGGGAAATAGCATCCATGAATTGTATTACCCTGGCAACAACGGGTGCCCTAAGGGTACGGGACGACTATGAGTTCGTTCCAGCCTGCGGAGAAATAATTGTTTTCATCATGAAAAACAAGTAAGTAGCCTTCTAAATATATTTTGTCCGAAGTTCATAATACCGGACCCTAGTGTCTCCTATTATCTCCTTATTATCTCCTTATTATCTCCAGTATCTCTTATAGTATCTCCTAGTATCCCTAGTAAACCACAGGTTACAGATTTTGGTAACCGAGAAACAACACCACAAGGCAAATCATTTACAAGTCATCGTGGTTAAATCAGCATAAATTCTGACACATTAGATCTTTCTAAATGATGACAACTTTACACTCGAATAATAATGAGTGAGCAGTAACGCCCTGACTATAGTTATTTCTTTTCTTGCAAGTCGGTTGACGGTTAGATGAGCAGGAGAGACAGCTTTGAAGGGAACGATGTCACCCACTGCTTGTCATTGTCAGTGTCAACTATCTATTACGGCGCGGTTGGAGCTTCGGCGACAGAAGTGATTGTGGGTAGGAAGCTTATGACGTCTGGCGTCGAGAGGTTGAGGAAGATGCCGCTAGAGAGCGTTGACGTCGGCTGACAAGGATGACGTCACGATCTGGCTGGCCGTGACGCGAACTTTCTCAGAGCGATGGTTCACTCTGGTTCACTCGGTGTAACGACTTACATAAGAAACAATCTTTAAAATGAATACTTTTTCAGTCTCATATATTTGCACATGAGGTAATTATGATTAGTCCCTCCCTGAAAATCAGTTCTTGTAACTGAGTGGGTAGACTATAAACAAAATTTTATTTATTACCTCGCAACTTTTCTGAAATTTTTAATGCAAGCTGTCCAACAACCATGAATCATTTTTAAAATGTATGTGTAGTAGGAGTTTGTGACATTGCGAGTAAAGCAATGCTATTTTAATTATTTCCTACCTGTTTTTAAGCAAACTAGGCCTAGAAAATAAATAAAATACTTTTTTTTTAAATTTATAATTTCTTGATTTTTTTCCAATTATTTTTTATCTATAATCTTTTAAAATAACTAATTTTAGATGTGTGACATAATACCATATTATGTATTATGTTTGTTTTGCTAAGTTGGCCAGTCACCAGAACCAGACCCCTACAACATTTTCTTTGGTTGGCAACCCCTGATATAGTTTGTATACTGCTCCAAGGTTCGTATCACAATGAATCAGAGACCCGAATTTCTGATCAACTGATCATCGGCCCTTATCTGATTCAGTTTGAAGTCGTCTCGTCTGCTGGATAGATGAGTGTTTGCCGAACTGCGGTCGCAATAGCTCTATCGGAGAGGCATTTGGTTTTTGAAATTAGGAGACCACAACGAAACGAGTAATTATGTTTTAAATCAACTATTTTAGATGTATCGTTCTAGTGACTGTAAACAAAATAATTACTGCCTGTGCACCAGGGCGGTTCTATGAAATGTGAAAGTGGGTGGATGCAAAACGATATTCTCAAACAACGCACATATACAGCTGTCCACAAAGTTTGGTAAGTAGCTCAAATCTCAATCAAATGTTTGAGCGTATAGGTTCGCAACTTTTAGCTAGTCAACCGAATTTCTTTAGCTTTTCGCTTATTATTAGAGCCTATATATTTTTATTATCTTAGATTGCGGGGTATTATGACGTAACGTAAGTTGTTATATAATGAGGGTTTTTTCTAACCCCATTCATAATCCAATGTAATATGTGTGTATACATTTATATAACAAATCTTGGGTACATACGAAACATTTTGAAACGATAGGTGTAGTGTAAAGTAAATGGAATTTCCATTTTCTTTAATGTTGAGGGTTAAGATAATGAAATGTCACATTTTTTTAACATTCCAGAGATTTACACTTGCTCTTTCAATTCAATACCCCTATTTCCATGTCATACTTGGTTATGAAGGATGATCAATATAAATACATATATTAGATCAGTATTTATTGTAAATGTTATATTTTGTATAGCCTATTATTTACTGCTGTTCCTATCGTCTTACTTCTGCTAATCGTTTTCTTTCCGTGTTTATTACAACATCATATCCGTGTATATCTATTGCCTGAACTCTAAACTTGGCAACCTTGTGTAAAATAAAAGCATCGCTGCTGTCATTTTGGTTAGTGTTTTGTGTGAATGTGATCCATTGCTTCTTCACTGTAATTGCTAATTTGATGGTGCGATCAGAGACACAAGAACATAAGTTTGACAGTAACAAATCGAGCTAGACCTTCTTATAGTATTATATATCACCCATATTCTTTCTCCATCAACCTCTTAATTCAAGTCGAAACGCCATTCTTTGTATCAACTTTCGTGGCACGTAAAAGCTTCTTTATTCATCCCCGTAAGTTTGTCCTCGTACGTTGAACGCTCAGACACTGATGACGGTACTTTCTATAGACGAACGAATATTTTGAAACTTTTATCTAAATTCAAGAGTCTTCTTTAGAGCGCCTCACAAAACTTGTACGGATCGAAAACGTTACGTCAATTCGCTTACAATCGGCTGCACTCGCACACTTGAACAACAACAATACGGTAACCTTGTCTCTCTCGCACAGCTTAGATCTATCCGCCTTTATCTAGTTGAAATACTTGACGGAGAAATACGCAGGGACATATCATCAGTATTCGTTCTGGATGTGAAAGTGGAAATGTGCGTACGACGCTTTAAGAGTCCATTACTCTTGATTTTAATAAGTAAAAATATGGAGAGAGGAAAGAATGTAAAGATCCAACGTGACATAAGGTAACCAAAAATAATGTAAAACATCAATCAAATTATGTGCAGATGTTAAAACGGATCGCATCACTAAAGGGTAATTCAAATTGGTTAGAAAGAAAATATTGTTAATCAAGCACATGCAAATATGCGCATAAAATGTTAACGTTGTGCATAAAATATGATAGCTGCACGTAGTGACTTGTAAAAAGCAAGACGACTATGGACTTCGTGAACATTTGTCAAAAGACAAAAATAAGTTTGAGCTCTAAACGTTTCTATTGGAACTTTTACGCTGACGCAGACGCTGACGAACAGGACATAAATATTTACAAACTGTTTCATGAACCCTGATACACAATTAGGTAGGTCAATTAAACCTACTTTCAAAAAATAAATTTTGAAATATTGACGATGAAAATGCCAACAACATTTTGCTACATATTCTAGATTTAAAACGCTCATTCTTACTTAACAAAAAGTATACCAACGTATTGCTTTGAGAAGGGAGTATGTTGAAGTTCAGCCGTCCCTTAGTTGTTGAACTAACTCCCAACCACACGATCAAGCGGGCAGCTGGCCTACCTAATAGACCATTAGAAATAACAATCCACAGTGTTATAACTTTGATCAACACTGTTAGAACTTTGTATAATATATAACCTAAATGCAATAAACGAAGACAAACTAGTTTGTCCAAACAAAGCATTTAGTTTAGTTTCGAAGTGGTGTGGGAGTCAGCAAGTAACTTTATATGTGCGTTGGGATTACACACAACATCTCACCTCAAGCTGTATCGTTAACGTTTCCAAACGGCTACAGTTCAACATTTCAGGTAAATAGGAATTACTGTAAGTTAATGCAAATAACTATAGCAAGGCAGGAAAGTTATTGGTAGAATTCAGTCGGCTTTCAAGAACTTAAGATATTGTAATGTCTCTCACTTAAGAAAGAAGAAAACATTTTTTGAAGAATTGTCACACTTCATAATTATTTAAAGCAAAATTAAAGAACCGTTGGGATACGATTATGTTTATATTAAAATACTTTCATCATGTTGACAATACTTAGTAGTTAGTATCTGCTTTTATGCAAAGGTTTCCAATAAGACAGAATTATTTATATATTATGTAAAATACATGACATTAGTCACTAGGGGAAAATACTTAATATGCAATTTCGAAAATTAATATTGTACAAATTCAGAATTTACACAAACAATTTATTTCTCCAATAAAAACGTACTATGACTATTGATTTCCCGGACATGTCTATGATTATCGTAGCAAGAATAAACGATATTCAACACGTCCATTCCACGCATGCAATATCATCTCCTGGAAGTTTATAGTCTCTAGAATTTCATTTTACTTTTAGAATTTCAAATTAAGTACTACAAATGCGTAAATTAGTACGGACACAAACTTAACATAACTTAAAAAGAACTGCAAAAATAAAAATTACAATAACAACTGTATTACAAAAATACTATATTATAACTATTACTATACTATAAAAAACGGTACTAGGGTAAAGGGAACATTATCATGTCATGTTCACAAAATTAAAATGAGAAGTTATTAAATCAGTAATTGTTTTATTAAACAGAACCGGAGTTGTATCGTTGAGTGAGAAATATAGTTACCACTCAACGGTTGTGTCATCCATGGTTTGAATAAGCAGGAGACCTTGAAGGAAGTGCGTCAAACGGCACCCCACGCACGTTCTGTATGTTTGTGCTTGTGCGTGCATGGCATTTCCATGTCACGCGTGACTGTGCGTTTAACTAAATAGGACGCGCTACAGCTTCACAATACAGAATTCATACAACCCCCAAGAGTTTCGTCTCCTGTCTGCCTAACAAGACCACAAGTTCGGGAACGTTTGAAATAATTACTAACTCATGTATTGCTTCACTGACGACGAGATGGAAATACTGGGATAGGAAACCTGAGATTATCTTATGCATGTGATTTGAATCTGTTCAGTGTCACATACCCCAGAACTATCAATGCAAGAGAAAGCATAGTTTCTTTAAAAAATTACTTTATCGTGGTGGGTTGGTTTGTGTGCTTTGCTGATCTCGAGAGCTATGCCGGCGGAAGCGTATGCTTCTGTTAGGGTCATCCCTAGCTGTACAGGTGGAAGTGGAGAAGCCAGACGAAAGACACGCCACGTCCTCTTATTTACATTTTCCTCCCTTTACCTCTTCCTTCAAACACACCCGACGTCATATGATCATGTTTGTCGAGTAGATCATTTAACAACAAATAGCCTAATCAATATATGCATGTAAAGTCATTTATATACATGTGAGTGTGACATGTCATATTTATAATTTTTCGTTTCAGGTAATTTACATCCTAGCCCTAATAGTATTATATTTTTATAAATCAGTACATATAAACTACACGTCACCTGTTCCAATAGCATTCTATGTGTCAGTCTTCGAGCACAGACCGAGAGAGGTCAATACTAAAATAATGCTCCGTCGGTTCGCGTTGTGTTTTATATCGCATCGCGCTCATGCACTCGTCAGTGTCCGCGACGATTTAGCAAAGAGCGGTTCCCCACTATGAATACCAAACCTTTTTAATTCATTTTATCTCGATTCGTTATGCTGAATTTAAATGTTGTACTTACACATACATGCAAATGAGGAACAACGAAGCAAAACATAATGTGGCACCGTGTCAAAAACAAAAAGAAACCCAGCAGAAATACGCGGGATTTAATTTGCATTCAACTGGGCTTTCTAAAGCTCACCATCGCAGTTTCATATTAATTTAAAGCGACCAACACTTACCGAACGTGTTAATTTGGCAGCCTTAACCCTCCATGTCTCCACTAATCACTCTTCGGTTAATTAATCCAATAACTTACATGAGCGATTTATCAAAGCAGTGGTCAAACGTCGACTGGAGTGCGGTAGTGGTCTTGGGTAATTGCTTTAATTGAGTATTTAACTTACCCTGGATTTAAAGCGCATAGAATGACCATTAGATTCGGTGTTTCTACGCGTGTGCGTGCGTGCGTCTATCAGGCACGAGCAGGGTAGTAGCTACGTCACTTAATATTCACTAAGACTTGATAAATATTTAAGTGACGAATGTAATCACTGCTTGCCTTGAATTCACGGTTGGTTTAATCATAGCCCGATGTCCGGAACTCAAAGCGACCATTGGAGGGGGGCGTGACCCGACCTTTGACGTAATCTGTCAAACGAGAGACAATCTAAGTTTGGACGTCTTTGGTATGTAGATCAGCAGAGATAACACACATTGGTATACATTTGAAGCTGGTTTAGATTGGAGGGGTTCTGACGATGTTCATTAGGAAGGGGATTTGCCACCTGACTCTTGGCCATTGTATTAACAATCACATTTCGATTGACGACAGGCTAGATGGTGGGTACACGAAAAACATGACGAGTTACCATATAAAATATTTTGTACAACTCACCGTGGAAGGATTATTGTCAAGACCATTAGATTGATATAGAGCTGAGATAGTTTGCTTTGGAGCAAAATATGTTATTCTTATATAACATGTTTGTATTGGAGAGCAAAGAATATAAAGGGTTATCATTCGTATAAAATTCACATACAAAGTTGTCGTTCGGTTTGTGGCAGACAAAATTCATTTACATGGCGTCATGCCGGTTCTACGATCGTAGTCGCAATGATATGTAATGGTCAAAACCAACTTTTCTGTAGACGGAACTAGGAAGCGAACAGCCATTCCCATCGGCAGAATCACTTGTTTTATTATTTATAATGATTTATTTCGGGATTGTTATCTCTACACAAAAACAGTTTCCACGCAAATACTTTGTTAAAAGTAATATAATCCAAATTATTATTGCGGTAAAGTGTTTTGAAAAACAGAATAAAAAACTAATCGAAGTACAGTTGGTTGAGTGCACATGAAATTCATTATTATATGCTTCTAAACCACATCTTTTTTAAATGCATACATTACGAATAAATTACGAATATCTATTACAGGTGTAATTTGTCTCTCAAAAGCCATGATTTGCATTCCAGGTAAATATCACATTTTGCAATGATAGAAATTTACATTAAAATTGAAGATCATAATATCCAAAATGAATTCTACATTTAGGCTGTAAGATTTGTTTGTAAAATTACTAACGAATTATCCTTCTCCCACTGTGGCAAGTAGCCTATCTAAACATGATTTGAATAACGACAACTCGTTGAAATTTTACTCTCCTAACATGCAAAAACGCCTTTATTTGTACAAATACAGAGAGTGAGTTAAATTTTGTTTCAAAATCCACCCTAGTCTACTTGAGAGAAGCACAATCTGCCGGTTCAAACCACAAACCATTCCTGTAATAAGTGGAACTAGCGAGCATGAAGGAATTTGAACAAATGATAAATAACTCCGGTGTAACATATTGTTTGTTAATTGAAAATTATAAACTGCATGCAAATACGTTTAAAGAGCAAACAAGATCATAGTTCCACATAAACTAGACAATGAAAGCCATTTTTGACTTAAAAAAGATAGCTTGCGTGAGCTTCTTTATTTAATATACTGTAATATGTAGGCCTATTGTGTCAAATCAACCATCCGTTTTTTTGTGATTGTAAGATGAAAACATTAAATACTTTTTTCAATATATATGATGCTTCCTTTGTATATCAGTTTTAAAAATGCATGAATAGGACAGAAATAAAATAAATAAATATTATTTGTACACCTGTATCTTCACATATACACAACGCACCACCACGGACCTAACCTTGTGCAGGTGCGTATGTTCTACCTCATACATCCCACTGCCTCATGAGAAGCAATTATATATATTTCAAAAAAACACGCTGCCTTTTTCCAAACTAGGCTGTGAAAGAACCAACCAAGACTGTCACTTAAAAGCTTTAGCAATTACTTAACTAATTTCGAATCTTTCTCCACCTTTCTCTCACAGACCCGCCATTCTTTGTTTTGCTTTCAAATCAAGTTAACTTTGATGTTAACGGCGAGAAATTCAATGGAATGATTTTTCCATTTGAAAAGTGTAAATGTTCACCTTTGCGAATGACCTAGTTTGTCGAGTGAGTTTCAAAACTATCGTTAGTATAAAGTGTTTACACGTCTTTGGACCGCCCAAGCTATTTTCCGTTGAGCATTGAACATTTCGTGAGCTCTAGCGCAGAACTTTGTAAATCGAGTTAAATTAGTCTCTAGACGAAGAGTTCCTGGGAAATAATTATCCAAATGTTCTGGTACCTGATTGTTACGGGGAGCTCATCTGTAGGCTAACTTGCATCATCTGTAGCAAATTGGGACAATGACTACAATTAAATCTTACTATCGCTACGTTTGGCACAAATCTCGTCGTTATGTTATGTCGGAAGTGAATAATGCGATGAGTTCTATAGTTAAAAATGTTCTTTGAAGCGAAGGGTGGACACGGAAGATTTTTTATTTTATAATTGTTTGCCGTTAACTTAAAACTGAATATTGACATAACGGATAATGATAGCCTACTGTTTGTTCAAATTGATTACATTTGTTTGCCGAGGGTTTCAATATTTTGTTTCGGTTTGTTTAATTGATGTATTTTTGTATTGACATTGGTATTTTATAAGGCCCATGTTTAGTCAGATGAAGAGGCTATTAAGTTGTTAGGCGGCTTGAATCAACTAATGAAGGTATTGAGAGTGGTTTCCTCTCTGTATGTTATAAATATATTTTTTGATAACCAATTAAAACACATTGAGGTAGGCTTTAATGTTGGAACCAAGTAAACAAATTATGTATTCAAGTGGTTGTGTTAAATCATTGTTTAAAATATTTCTAACGTTGACAAACAATTGCAAAACTTATAACACATGATTTCAAGTTTTTTAAATTGATAAAATGTATTACATTATCAAAGAGAAATCAAAATACATTGTTTTCGTTTGTGAAGCTTTTCTAGTTTCTCATTGATTCAACAATGAGTTTACATTTTAGAAAACCCTGTCGTAACTTAACCATTTCAACAGTGCTAATAATATGTAATAACTATAGTTCAGTTCAATTTATTGTTACTCTAAAAACTTGTATACTTTCATTTTTAAACCACGAATGAACTACGCCCTGGCGATAAAGTCATTTCTAGATTACTAAAGAATATGCATGCACAATTTTTTATTATCTATAATCACTCAATTATATTAACGTCCTTCACAATAAAACACTCAAGTTATTTTGTGCGAAGCACAAAACATTTATTTCCACTAAAAGATTACCAGATCGTATGTTTGCTTTTTGAAGCAGTGGCTGCAGAAGAGGGTTAGTTTAAAAGCCGAAGCATAAAACCTGTCCACTCCACTCTGTGAATATCGTTCCAGCATCCCAGCTATCCGTTTCAATATTACCAGATACGTATTGCGTCCCGTGAACTGTCGTGAATTCTATCTTGTTAAGTTTCCCGTTCCGTATATATATATTTTTCACAACGAGAGAACATTTTTCGGCATGGCCGCTCGAGAACTGGGAGCTCAGCCACCGCAACACATGATGACTGTATATTCGCACGACAGACAACCCCCCCCCCCCCCCCCACCCACCCCCCACTCACACACACGACCGGCCTGCACACGGTTGCGTTCTTTATTCGTACCGTGCGTAATCCTAGCTTAATAAATGCTCACCCACCGCAAAATCATCAATTATCCGGTTTCCAACCAGCCAAGTAGTGTGGCCGCGGCTACTGCGTCGAGGACTGTATAACTGTTATTGTTATTGCATGCGTACGTTTTGCCAGTGATGTGTTCAATCCCCTACTATAGCCTTGGCTGTTATAAGCTATAAGCATCGTTCAGAGGGATTTATTTAGTTAGTATAGGAGAGTTGGTTAATTTTGAAAAAATAAATGAAGGTAATAATGCATCAACAATGGGAAATTAGTATGTTTGCTATAATAAATTAAATGTTCACATGCGAGGATAAAATAGTATACGCAAAGTATAAACATATAATAATGTTGGTAATAAAATTGAAATAATTTGATAACTATTGAATGATTTAAAAAAAAAACAATTGGTTTTTAAAACTAGAATTATTTAAGAGGGGTTTAAGGTGGAAGGGTAGTCTCACTGTAAAAATCGCACAAAATATGCTTTAGTGATATCTTGAGAATTGCAAAATAAAATACTGACTATAAAGTGATAAGAATTAGCATGACGTAGTTTTAGAAGAACTAAAAACTGGATTGAAAAAGTTTCAAATATTTTTATCGTTGTCGTCTACGGATAAATAAATTGACATTTGTCATAATTAAAATATTTCAAACTTTTTTTATCCTGTTTGTATTTTCTTACAAAACCACATCATGCTTAGGCCTACTGATCACCTTTCGGTATTTTTGTGTATCGTTCTTTAGATATTACTAACAAGAAACATACCTACTAGATTCTAGTGAGGGAATTACTCCAAAGTTTCATGTATAAATACTTTTATCTTGTAGCGCGCAAAATGTACACGGTAACATATACACTGACTCAAACGTAGTAGGGCTCTTTGCACCCTAAGAACGTTAATATGGAGTGGTTTTACACTACTACCCTCTTCCGTTAATGAGATTATAGTACGAGTACATAAAACACTTGGGTAAGGTAATTCCAAGTTTCAAGATAGAACAAGTATTGCTTCGATAGTTTGAAGTTTAGAGAATCGGGGTACTTTTTTTGTTTTTTTAAATATATCATTCATAAAAGAAATGTGTAAAATGTTTCATGTTCAAAGCTAGAGAATAACGTAATGTGAATTGAGTATACGAGGGTTTACTTTAACTAGATTTGCAAGTCTAGACCAGTATTTTGCATCGTTATAAAGTTTTTTCCGAATTTACGACAGAGCATTAACGCTTTTTATTGTTTTCAAAAAAACTGCAGACCTGAATTCGGAGAGTTTTTTGTCAGTTAAAAGATGAGTAGATAATCGTGCCAAAAAAATGACAAGAGAGTTGAGGCGGATCATATTTAACATACGCAAACTGGAAACTGTCAGTTTTAAATGGAATGCTACATGGACTTCAATCCTCTTTCATTACGGTAATTCTTTTTAATTGGTGTGTACACTGTGAAGAGGCTTGTTGACCAAGCACAGTATACACCACACGCACTCAACTCTTTTCATAAATGTGATCTCTACAATATTGTTGTGATTAAAAACACAAGTTTTGTTTGTTGTTTTACTAATACTCCGAGACCTTCCTCATCTACAATATTGATTATACTGAGTATTATAATTTAGCATTTCTGCTCTAAAATTAGATTAGAATGTTTTATACTTACGACCAAAAGTGGCAATGATTTTGATTTTGTATGTGTAAGTGTTTTTGTTTGTTGTGGATATTTGTTTTTTTCTTCTTTCTGTTTGTACATCTTGATAAAGACAAGTCTACACGTAGTCGAAACGTTGACATTTATTTTTTGAAAATAAACTTTGGATTGGTTTACCGTTAAAAATATTTTCGCTATATATATGCAAATGACCAACAGTACGCAAAGGTACGGCCGATAAGTTTAAATATTTAAACTAACGTCTGCTAATTTCGCAATCGGTTTGTTGAAAACTTGTTGTACAAAAGCTGTTTTATATCTCTGTAGTCCTAGATGGCAGACTCGAGTAATTTCAATACAATCGGTTAGAGTGGTGGTGTACACTTTCGTCTGTACGGTGATTGGTGTGACGTTACTAGGGGTTTAAGGTGTGCGATAAGGGGTGGGGGTGGGGGACTCCTCGATTACCACCCCCACCCCCACCCCCGCCCCTCCTGAGACCGCCAAGCAGAACTTATGACTCGTGACGCCGTGCGAGTAAATGACAAAATATTGGAATTGCTTTGGCTTTCACCTTACGGCCTATCACTTAACTCTCCTCCGGGCATTAAATAGACGCAGCAGCTGCGCTTCAATTTAAACACACGAAACAATTGCGGAGGGACAACCTAAAGGCCGATTTTTCTTTTGCTTGTATCGACGTCTCGATTTACATAAATTATTACGTTTTTCTTCGGAGCTTGAAATAAGCAACAACAAAAAATCACAGTTGTGTAAGAGGATATATGCAAAACACAGAGAAACATTGTGGGTTCATACAATCGGAGCACAATCCTTGGAACTCTGGTTCGAATCCCGGATAATCATGTTTTTGTTTGCTAATCACTAACTAAAGAAACATGAACATGTAGTATTTTGTAATCACTTTCGTGTTTCTTCCAAAAAGAAAAGATAAAGACGTAAAGGGGAGATCAGTTAGCAATGTTACAAACTATAGATTTACCACGAGCACATCTCCGCGCGCGAAAGCTTGCGCGCGCATCCGGGTCTAGTCTATTCGGTATTTTAGGGGCGGCCGGTAGTGAAGTACAGCTAGCAGGTGTCAGTTGCTATCGGCAGTGGTCGGGAACACATCTCTCCTGCGCGCTTACGGCAGAGGATAAGGCCGGCCGTAGCCAGCAGGCTACGGCAAAACTACGTTCAGCCAATATTCAACTCATGGTTTCAAGATAACCAATACGCGCATCAAACATTGAATCACATAAATACTTTTGTCTAACCTTCCTCTACACGATGATGTGCACTATATTTGTCAAACATTAATAGTTAATAAAATAATGCCATTAAAGCAGAGCAATGTTAGTGGAAACCTTTTCGAAGATTTCTACGTTTTTTACGATCGCAATTTGTATGGTTTACAAGAAACTTGTCACAAATATAATACTATCGTCGTCAAGGTATAACTGTCATCTTTCTTGTGCCACTTATAATATTTCTCTAGCTTTAATAGATTCTGAAATAATGCAATGTAAGTGAAGCCATGTTTTGCCGCTACCGTTCACGCGCCGAGCGCGAGGATCACGCGTTTATGCGCTATCACCTGCATTCCAGTCGACTTTGACTCGCCCGTTTTGGCCAAGGGAGATGTGGTGTTGGTCAATCTATACCGTTCGTTTATTTCGCTGCTGGTTAACCCCATGGGTTGATCACATACACGTAGAGAATTCTGTACAGCGACTTTGAACGGTGCGGATGGACTTTGACCGCAAACAGCTTCGATCGACGACCGGCGCAATATCTCACCTATTAATCGTGATGACATGTCAAAGCAAATTTAATATTCAGGAAACAACACTTTTTCGGAAATTATATGAATATGTTTACACTCTGTAAAAGAGATTGACGCTATGCAAATATCTGGTTTTAATTTGTTTTTCTATTACGAAAACAACGAGACTTAGATAACGCACGGCACGCTGGTCTACGCTCATGTTCCAAACGGCGAGAGTGAGGGAAGGAAAGTCTGACGAAACAAATGAAAGAGTAAGGGATATTTAAAACGAACATATTTTTACTAACTCGAAAGATAGGTGTCTCCCACTCAAATATTGATTTGTATTCCTGATGAATTAAACTTTCAGTTTGTAAGAATTGACCTTGCACAATGTGAGCCGACAAAAGTGATCGAGCTAATATTTCCACGTGCACGCCCATCAAATACTCGCTTACTAAAATCCTTTATGGAAAGGAGAACATCTAATAAATCTCCCAACGATGAGTTCCTCTTTTTTGAATTTTTATCTACAAGCTATTAATGGCGATGACGAGAACGGGTGAAAGATTGGTTCGAACGCTTTCACCACATCATTCAAACATTTATCGTTTCTGGAATGATCGTTGTTGAGTTGTGAAAAACTCCGTGCAGAAGTAAATAACATAAAAGGGGTTTGTGTGCGGTTTTGACCGACGAAAAGGCCACCCGTCATTTGAACATTTGAATATCGGGGCGGCTGTGCAACCGACTGAGCTATGACGTCGTTTAGAAGGCGCTAGAATCGAACGTGGATTGCTATTATTGGCGTGTTGAGGTGGTCTGTGCAGTGTTATGCAATACCACGCCCCAATGGAGCTCGATGCTATAAAATAAACATATTTCATGCTCATTTTCTTCGGTGCGGTATTTTAACACCTTTTGCATCATAGAGTATCCAAATACCTTACAACAAACGACAGGTTTGTACTAAGTTATTTGGAGTATCAACATGGGCGTGTACTTGTGAGTGTGTCTGTTTCTTTGTACGAGTTTGCTTCTGATCACATTTAAGGGCCGGTAAAGGGTAGTCTAGCTCACAAAATTAACGTTTTATAAATTGATTTCTTGAAAACGATTAGAGTCATTGACAGCGTAAATTGGAGATTTTGTTTGGTGTTAGCTTAGCATTGAATTTAAAACAGTTAAAGGACATTGTTAAGGTTATTATTTTATGTATTAATTAATAAGGCTTGAAATAGTATTTGAAAGTCTCTAATAAAATCCATTTATTAACAGATACAAAATCAAAACCTGGGTATCTATCACTTTCAGTATATTGAAAAGTTCTCTCCATATCAATAAAATGCCGTGAATTGTGTGGGTTATAAACATTGGGACTGCACTACACGGGTCATTAAATATATTTTTTGAGCACAATTTTCATAGAATGACAAGTGATATCTGCAAACTTCTTGTGAGTTTAATCATAAATGGTTTGCGGACGCACAAAAGGAATAAATGCCGGCCGGTAAACAGCGTTTATGTATGCTCCATTCATCAGAGAATATTCGGCGAACACTACAGTAGAACTAATCTCAAGCCACTTTATGCGCGCGAAAGTTTGGTAGTTCTTAGGTTCGTCATACAAATTGAAGTGTAGAAGGTAAAAGGTTGAAGTACGCGCATTGTTTTTTAAGAATGCAAGGAGAAGAAATTTATAACAGCTTGTCTCTTCTCGTTTATACTAAAGAAGTGTATTTAACGAACTCTTTGATCTCGAAAAGTTTAATGACGAAACAAGAAAATCTCTTAAGCTTCGAGTTTTATAGGGAAATGAAAGACAAACTTTACTATTACACCAAGAAACTAATTAGTTAACATTTAAGTAAATTAGGAATGGCCATTTATTCAAAATGTAATCAATTTTTTAGACTTTTGTGCTAATGGACTTTGGATTGTGAGTGCAATGATGCAAATATAGTAATAAAAATACGTTACACGGATACATCCTTATGTTTTCACATGAATGGATATAATTATGATCTTTAATGAAACATCGCAATTACATTTCACGATTAATAATCTAATCACTGGGAAATTAAGTTCACTGTACAATGAAGAGCTATTTCAAATGTGCTTTAACAATCTCAGTTTTTTTTCTTTTTACCTATACATGAGCATTATTCGGTAGCAATAACGTAAAATTGTACCTCTAAGACGAGAAAATACATTTGTTTGTGATTTGTTTGTGAAAGGCAACAGTGCTGTATGCTGTACATTTCCAACATATTCGTGCACCTGCAATTGAAATAATATATCCACGATTAAACAATGTTGTTTCAATTAATTCTTATACAAATTTACAAACAAATCTTATTCACATGATTTTATTTAAGAATGGTTTCATCGTAGATTAATATCAACTCTGCAGTGTGTGATATATTTTAAAGCAAGAAACTTGTCCTTCTACTTTTGAAGTGCAAATGCTGACAGATATTAGCGCTTTAGATATACATAATTGCAACAATATTGTTTTCCCTCCTTAATCAATGTTTTTACTTATTATGGGTTAAAATTAAATTCCCTCCCTTACCGGAACCGGCATTATGATTTGGCTATAGTTGCCTACAAAAAGACGATCCGTTAAAAGTTCAAACTTCTCTTCCGTTTCACATGAGTTATTATCAGTAATCATTAGATAAACATGTAACAGCTCTTTTACAGAAGAGGTAAGAGAGTATTGAGCAATGTTTTTGCTCTATAGAACCGTGAGGTGCATTACAGTTACATGTACTTGTATGACAAAAGTGTCCACAGTATAAATAATAAATTAATACTTATTTTAAGGCGAAACCAACCCATGAACCCAAACAACCCCCGATCACAAAATTTTAAAAGATCAGCTTTTATTATTTTTTCTAATACATCTCTTATTGGTGATAAGATGTTTTATCTCATCTGATAACCGTCACAGATAAAGTCAAATAATTTAAAGTGGGGCTATGTTTATAAGTTAGCTAACTGATTTAAGCAACGACGAAACTCATTTGTTTCTCGCGTTTTATCAACACGGAAGGTAGTGCTGATAATCCTCCATCCGACTGGAATTCTTTACGTTTATTTTTCGACCCGTCTCGCTTGGTCCATAGTATTCTTTCAAGTGTACTTATCTTCTACAGACGAACCCTTCCTGAGCGCCATGTTTAAATTCAATTACCTTAGCAATTTGTAAGCATGTCTTGTGTCGTAAAGCAAAGTTTATTGGATTACAAGACATCGTTACCTTTTACTAAGATTTTGCGACCTTTCCAAAACACGTCACTAGGTAAAGACGTAATTTAAAGTTGCGAAAATCAATGCATTCCATGGAAAGAGTGGAAGGGGTGTTGAGGGGGGGGGGGGGATCTTGCCGACCTGGCCTAAAGACCCACGTATGGAATAAATCAAAGTTCGCATAACGCCAGGGAGCTCCCCACACTTACAAAATTGCTTATCCCAAGAGGGGGAAATCGTTCCCCTACTTCACATATAGAGTGTCAAAACTTTACCTCACAGCTAGGCTCGGCCATAACCGGTCTCGAAAATTCTTTTTCTTTAAAATTGTGTTATCACATGGGAACAGAGCCCTATATCTATGTCCACAGTCCTTGCCCCAGGCGGTTTCCCTAAAATAACGATTTAGTCTTTGCTCGGGTACAAGCTCATTCTCAAAAACTAGAGGTCGTGAAACGATTTTTCTAGAACAAACCTACGACAGAGAACAAGTTGTTTTGCCATTTTATTCTTAGACTTAGTTCTTGGATTGAAAGTGCACCTTTAACATCAGTAGAATGTTTTATTTTATATATTTTCTGACCGCGTGCTTAGTTTGTACTTTACATTACTTGTTTTGGGATAATATTTGTCTATTTAAAATGAATTAATTTCATAATTTAGTAAAAATTTAATTTAAAGGTACTTTGAATATATTGAATAGTAAAAAGTATAGGTACAAACACGGGTTTTGACAGGTCTTGTATACCAGTCATATAATAAAGCAATAATATTAAGTGCATGGTCGATTAGAGGTGTTAAACCGTTGACCTAACGCACAATTAATTGATGTTAGTTTTGGAAACAGTTATAATTATCCTTTTCACTCATTTAACATCCACAATATTCATTACATATTTGCTATCTCGCTCGTTGGTCTAGGGGGTTTATTCCTGCTTCCAATGGGTACAGGGCTCGTATTAAGACCATCAGTAATGTTGCATCAGAAATGTCATCACATAACTAACAACTATTTTTTCTATAAAGTGTCGACAGGTTTTTAACGGCTTTATTTTGGCAAGATATGTCAACTCCACACATACGTTACTTTGCGTTTTCGGTTTTCAATTCTGACACTCCGCGAGCTACTTTCGACACTCGTACTCAACATGAGCCCAAATTGAGCGGTTTGATGTTCTCATACCGAGAAGTGGGTCGACGCATCATAATAGTTTCGCTTGTGAACTCTCTCTGTATAGATCGATGTAAATGTAGTGTGATGTGGTGAGAGAATATCCCCAGGGTGGTAACGGTGAGTGAAAGATGATGAAACCGTTTCTACCCCCTGTATCTACGGCCTCACAAAGAGTCAATCCCCCCCAACCCCCTTCTCCCTCCCCCCGCGTTCTCCTTTCGTATCACTTTTCTGTACCCATGTGTGCATGGATACAGGTTCACTTGACGCGAGACCTGTTCAGCTTTGTGACGCTTTAGTTTGCGTAAGTGAACTTCATCAGTAGATAACTCGGTTACAGTTTTTTTGGAAAAACAAAATGTATTCGCCTTCATTTTGGGAGAGGGTTCTTGAAATGATTTCGAACCATATCCCTTGTATACTACCCTTGTTCATCTTGAACTTGTTTTTTTCTTTATTAAAATATAAGGACACAATAGTTACTGAATACGGATCGGATGCTAAATTATATTTAAGAATCAATGGGGTTGTGGTACTTGTGGACCCGTCAAACATGTCACATGGTAATGAGGTCCGCATGAATACGTACAGATTGTCGAAATGGGACGGAAATAGTATGTTTTATTTCGACTTCTCACGTGAAAAGTAAACAAGTTACTACAGAAATGAAACATATGTGTGAAAAGTAAGAGTCTCGTCTGTGTCGCTATTGTAAAACATTATTTCAAAAATTAATAAGTAACATCAAAATGACATGTTAAAAAGTAACGAATCGTCACCAGAAATAGTGTTTTCTATCTCCGCACTGTCTATTCAGTTGAATTTTAATGTTTTTTTCCTCATTAGGAACAAAGACACGGAGTCCTCTAAACTTTTGTTGCTAATAACAGCTGGTATTTATCTTTTATAATTTTTTTGAAAGATGAACGGAACGTTCGAACTGGCCAATTAAAAAATTAATAATTAATTGGCTTTCTTATATAATAACTTTTTATAATTAATGCAATATTTGAAATTTAGTTAAACCAGGTTTCAATTCTTAGGCCTACTTATCTTATTGTTGCCTAATAAACACCTTTTTTAAATATAATGTATCGTTCTTAAGAAGTACAACCTTTGATTTCGTGCTGTTTTAATGGTTGAGACCTACCTTTGCCATTACTCTAAAAGTCAATGAAATCTTCTATGCAGGTGCGTAACTGCAAAGTGCAAATGCTTCTCTAGACAAGAGCCAATGTTCACTAGTCGCACTGTAGGGCGGGTTGTATCATCTCAGAGCCAATTAACAGCTGACATGTTAGACGCATTCACAATACCGACCGTCAATCCATCCCCTTTCGTTCGTAAATCTAATTTGACTTTGGTATTACCTACTGTCATTTAATTAAAGCAAGTTTGAAAGAATAAATACAAAACTCCGTAAGTAAAACACTGTAGTTTCTTCATAGACATAAATATTTCAGAGACAATTTTCACCAACTAAAAAGTTGGTCCCGGTCCTGAGAACGATGCGAGAATAATGGGGTCGGGCCTAATGAGGCTGCACAGAATGAATGCAGTACTTTCGACTTTCGTGCGCAACGCAACTAATTTTGCATCTCATCATCTTGTAGAGACAATGTCACTGACAAATTCTTAATTCTTTCAGCTAAGTAGAAAACGTTTTTTAACTAAAGAAGTTTTTTCTGAATTTGAACATATACATGATTGCGTAATAAAAACAGTTTGTCACGTGTCACGTGGATTCTAATGCAGAAGGTTTGTGTTGGAACCCCTGCAAATTCACAGTATAATTACATTCCAATAAAAACCAAGTTGGATCATAATTTTGTTTCATTGGCACTTAAAATATATTTTAAGCCCTTATAAACGCAATAGCTGCATGTTTAGATGGCGTGTGGTTATTTAACGCGAATTTTTTTCATGGGTTCGTTCAACAAATGTTAAACTTGGGCTTTCTTATTACAAAAGGCGAGATAATTTTGCCCTTTGTTTGACGTTGATACTATAAGTTACAACAATATGAAGTCACATTGCTTTTCAGAAAGAGTTGGGCAACAAAAAAGTGTTTAAATAAAAAAATCTTCCTTTGTAAGTCAGTTTTATAACTAAATAGGATAAGTATTTAAAAATTTAAAATTATTAAAACAAGGTAGTCACTGATACCTATCCAGAACCAGAATAAAACTGAAGATTTTACTCTACAATCTCAAGCAGCTGACTGTGGAAGATCACCCTGCACCGCCATGTTTTCTTATCGAAGATTTTAACGGAAACGTTCTTTTAAAAATAAAACAAGATAGGGGTTGCATTCTGTCGATAAAGATCGGTGCCCATACGTACACTAACACTCGTGTAGCACGTTTTGCTACCAGAGTGCTAAGCTGCGTTAGCATTACTTGCCCGCGCTATAATGGTAGGATTACACAAGTTCTTCGCGTTCAGAGTGTTGCAAGACGTACGAGTGCGGTTTAAGGATTCGAGTTACCAATGATGTCTCATCTACACCCTTGGTAGAAAGATTATAACACACTTACCTATCTCATCGTAAGAAAACGTTTGATATCTGAGATGATAATATTTTAAGACCTTTGGTAAGTGAATAATAAAATAAAATAAATGTTGTGTTCGGGAGTGGCATGTGTGGTTTTCTATAGCTGGCGTAACGATAGTCGAAAATCGTTCCATAGTAACTTTGTGGATGCCAACGTCATAGATGAGTGAGGATTGGCCAATCAAATGTCAGTATTTGAAAAAGCCACCTGCTGATTGGCTCCGACTCACTTATGTATGACGTCGACATTCACAAGGTTATTGTGGAACCACTTTAGTAGCTATTGAGTTCGCACTCGGTCATCTCTTAGTGACGTCACTGACGACGCATTGAATTCCGTAAACAGCTAATTTCAAACTCAATTAAGTAACGCGCATCATTTACCTTACTAATTTGTACTAAAGAACGATTTAAAAAAAAAAATTGTATACTACCCTGCAGTCCGATGAAGAGTAAATATTCCCTTATAATAGGATGTTGTAACGATGTAACTTATTGTATTTTTTAAGAAATATTGTGATTTCAGTTATTGCTCGGACCAGGAAGGCTTACTTAATTTTTCAACCTTGAGTATTTATGAAAATATTATAATGAATCAAAATGGTCCCGCCTGTACCCACGATATTAAGAGAGTCGTGTGTGTATTTCTGGACATAATATTAATGAGTGTACTGTGTACTAGATATATACGAATCTTAAAACAATGTCGCGTTTTACAGCGGGTCCTGAGAGATTTTAGAAAACAAAAATGTCACGATATACTGTACGTATACCAACTTTTACTCTAACAGCAACGTCAAAACGTATTATTATCGTGATAACCGCGTAAAATAGAAACGTAATTCATTTATTATTTATTTGACAGTATTTAAAAAATTCACAGTTGAGCGTTTGTATAAGTTTTTAGTTTCGTTTTAGAACATTGTTTGATACAACACATAAAATTACACAATGATTTAAATGTAACTACAAGAGGGAAAAAGAAAACTAAAAGAAAGCTAATGGTGAACTAGTTTACAAAACTTTATCATTGAAACATTGTGTTTGTTTATGCAGTCTACGTTAATTGGCGATAAAAACATTGCACTGCAAGACAATCAATGTCACAGTTAAATGTAAATTCTACTTTCACAATCAAAATGTATAAGTAATTAAATTGGTGGAAAATGTCGTATATTGTATAATTTCTGAAACAAAATTGTTTTAGCAACTAGAATTGGTTACAACTTACAATTGACAGATTTCTATAAGTCCAATAATGACACTTTATGGTGTAAAAATTGGAAACTTAAAGAAGAACTTGTCCTGCAAAATCTCTTTCGAAACAAGACTTGTTACAAGAAAGAGTATAAAAGTTGGATTCAATTTACAGAAAATATAAAATATACTGCTACGCTAAAAGGCAAAGTATTAAAATATGAAGCACGTCTTACTATTAGTTATTATTAAAAGTAAAGTTTATGTCGTCTATGGTAAGAACTATTCATAAGTTTAATTTATTTTAAACAAAATGAAGTAAAACGTTCCCAGCTTACCCCAATTATAAATGCAATACTAAAACATCAACGGGATAGACAAACAATGTTGAATGGAGTTACATGGCTCACAAGAGACGGGACTGTCCATAAAATTTCTTCTAAAATAAGACTTGTTTACAACTTAAATTGTGTAAAAAGTTCGTTTTATAAGCTTCATCGCTTCCTTTGGAAGTCTGTCTTCCTGGCAAAGGCGGACGTCATATTTCGCTCTGTTCAGTGATGTCTTCCGCTCTCAATAACGTCTATATCTTCTCTCCGATCCCCCTCACAGCCTGGTAAAGATATCAGATTGACTTCACTGGCTTCGTACATTGGAAATAATATTTTCAATTGAATGTTATGTGATAACTCCGACAAACAAGCAACGATCTGAAATGAAAACCTTACACTTTAGATTATTTCAAAGGAAGCAACGATGATCTTGCGTTTCTGAAGATAACAATCATTGTTCTTAGCATATGATGTAATAAAGAACTGTTTGTTCAGATCGATGCGTTCAAGTTCTGTCATTCTTATGAACGGTATAGAACATAAAATAATTCGTTCGTATTAGTCACAGTGTCAATTGAAATGAGTGGGTGACAATCTTTTCCAAATGTCAATTATACTGTTATGTGATGTAAGGAATATGATTCTATTGAGTATTTTTACTGTAAAAAGTGTGAAGTTTCGTGCAAATTATGTTTTATTCGTTTATAGATTTGTAATTTGCATATTTTCATTTTAGTAGCCAACATAAATGTATGAGAAGAATCTGAAATCGATTCTTGTTCTTTATGTGTCTTTGATGGCTGTACTTTTGCTTCTACCTGCATTCACGTGGTTCAAGAATAAGCTCTCCAAGACGTGCACTCGTTTATTATAGGCTTACATCTTGGCAACAATGTGTGTAAACACCCCAATCCCCTTTCCTCCCCTTTCCCTTTTTCTTACGCGCCCTCCTACTTGCCCCTTTCCTCCAAAGAGCCCACAATTTCATCTTCATTATCACCCACTCATCGTTTTGATTAGCCAAGTTGCAAAAATACAAGACGTTAAGCCCAAATGTCAATCAATCAATCAAAATCTTGACAACCCTGTAAATTATCTTTAATTACACTCGTGTACCTATTTAAAACACCGTAACCATATTATAATACCGCACATCTCTACAACAATGCGGCAACAGACGACTTCATTCGTGTACTTCTTGACAGTATAATATTAAATGTTCCACGTGCATGTTTTTAATAAAATGACATAGACCAATTTTAATGTCTACCTTTTACATTTGTACACGTGCACATCCTGACAATGACAATGCTAGACCATTTCCCACGTGTACATGTTTGCAAAAAAGTGACAACAGCTTCAGTCCCACACGTGTGCATCTGACGACAGACGGTCCCACACGTGAACATCTGACAACAGACGGTCCCACACGTGTGCATCTGACGACAGACGGTCCCACACGTGTACATCTGACAACAGACGGTCCCACACGTGTACATCTGACGACAGACAGTCCCACACGTGACTGTAGCCTATCTCCCCAGACCCCACCCTCCTCAACACTTCGCCACATAACTCGGCACACCTTCAAACGATCACAAGACCACTTCGGTAACATCTAATAACGTCTTTAAACCATTCAAAGCAGTCACTAGTCACTAGTCACTAGTCATTAATCACAGGCCGGCCCGCGTCATGATAAGACTAAGTTGAATGCATTGAGTTCGAGTTGGCGCACTGCGTCGCGTTTGTTTTGGGAACTTCTGGATCGCTAATTAGCCAACTTCCAACAAACACGTTCGAACAATCACGTCTGGAGGGAAAACATTTTTTTTTTATTAATGCTATCTCAAGTCGTTTCGTTGTAATATATTACTTATTGCAGCTCGAGATTGTTTACCGAGTTTCTAAAATATAAGTCGTATTATTTATTCTTAATTGTTTGATTTCCCTATCTATGGTGTGCAAATGTAGTTGTCTGAAAAAAAACTCATACATATTATTTTTTACGATTTTACACTGTCTCCAAGATAATAAATTACAACAAATTTTGTACAATATTAAAGACGATATTAAAAATGTTACAACTGTAACAGCTGATACTAAAGAGTTCAGACTTGATAAGAATAAATTACCATGTATTTTTTTATTACATTCATAATTATTTACACACAAAAAGAGTTAGCGTCTAAGAAACGACTCCTAACACGTTCGTTGACTTTATTCAATTCTGTAAATAACTTAATTACTAGGTATCATAATTAGTTTAGACATAGACAACACAATTACTACTATGAAATGAAATGAGAATATTACAATAGCAGCTCAAACAAATATTCTTGATATTGTCGTGCCGTCAAAGACATTCCTGGCAGCCATACTCCCGTACTTCATGTAGTGGCTATATATTCTGGAAGTCTTTCCTTGTTGAATACAAATAAATGAGCAAATTGCATAACAAGAATAATATCATATAGCAACAAAAACATGATAATATAAGATCATAATATTGAAATAATATTCAAATCAAAAGTACAAAATTTGATTGTAAAATGAAAATAAAAAACGTTTGTGTATTTTGCGATGGAACCAAAACTGAATAAAGTGAAAAAGTCTTGATCAATATATATCTATGCACAATAATAACCATTGAGTACATATTATACAAACAACGTTAAAACAATCTGCATAGTGCATAACAATCCATGTGTGCACCATATTTCAAAACCCATTAATGGTCATCAATTCATTAATAACCGAGTATAGTAATTAACATAACGATCAATGCATGTTTCATCTAACGCAATCAAACATATCTGAGCGTGTATTCAGTTGACTTGTATTCAATTGACGGCTACGTAAATGGCGCCATTTTGTTCCCCACATGAGAGGTTTTGATGGCAGTGTTAAGTGTTAACTATGCTTCTCATCTTGTGTCGTATCAAGGTGCATTATGGGTAGATACTAGATAGTTACACATCCACGACAATGGTTTAAACATTTTTTACTGTGAGCATTGTCGGTCGTTCTAGATCCTGACATCCTCCATAGAATAGACATGAAAAAGTTTCGAAATGGCCTATTTCATTCTTTTTATTACTTTGAATCAAATTATTTAAACTGTTATTTTATTTTATGGCGTATGATCACGGCCAAAGTAAAGTGACCATCATGTTTCGCTATCTAAACATTGTAAACATCATGGTGGTACCAGACTGTACGTCTTCCAATACGTCTTCGCTATTTAGTAATAATATTGACAACCACAGTCACTTTGGTATATCCGTTCTTTAGAAGAAAGCGTTTTGTTTTTCTCCCAATGAGAAGATTGTCTTGCGATAAGATTCAGTAAAGGGGTGACTTTCAGCATCTCTCGGTTATGGTGGTGGTATGAGAGAGAGGGAAGGTTTGGAATCGTGCCAAATCTCGTAAAAATCCATTCGACCATATCGAGGCGAGTGTGTAAGCGAGATGGAATCACGAGGGGGGGGGGGGTGGGGGGGGGATACGGTCGTATCATATTTCCTCAATTCACCCATCTCCAGAAACAGAGCCACATGACTGAGAAAATTGGGTCATCACTCTCAACGAATGGAGCCACAGAGCCGCAAAGAAGAGGGAGATGAATCGTATCAAACATTGTTGTATCGACAACTCATTTATTAGTTCACCTTTGACCGATGACGTAACGTATAGATAGATTGAGTAGATGGTTTAGCAGTGATAACTTCATCAGTCTAGCTAGGAGCTGACATGTCATGTCATGTCTTGTCTTCAGGAAACGATAAAGGTGTTTTGGAGGTTGTAGACGAGTCTAGACACGTAGTTCGAGGGTGCGATTCCCGCTCATACAATTGTAACAACATATAAAACAAGTGTATTTATTTATTTAATGTGCATCCTATTCAGCTCTAAAACTGGTTTACAAAGGAGGATAATTAAAGAATGTGTGTATACAATTAATGATAATGGAAAATCATAAAATAGTAAGAATAACTAATAGAACAAAAATACTACTGTACTATTTGAAAATGATTTAAAATAAAAATGAATAGTTGAGAAGAATACTTAATAAACTTAAATATATTACAGAAAGAAACATAAGTGAGAAAAGAAAGTAAAACTTCTAATTACTACACACGAAAAAGAAAAAAAGGAAGAAAAAGTGTGAAGAAACAGAAATAGAAAATGAAAGTTCCACAATTAATGTATAATATCATGTATCTAATTAATTATAAATCGGCATCCCTCATTCCAGAGGTCAAGGTGGTGGTTGTAGCCGGTTGTAAAGTTGCGCCCCCTATTCCGTAACCCGGGCGCAAGTTGCAATCGGTTACATCTAACGTACCGGCATAGGGCCCTGACTAGCGTTACCCAACATACACATTGTGTTTTACAGAAAGAATGGTAAAATGTAAATTAATGTTTTTGTACCTACCTCAGTAGTTTATGAACCAGTGTTCGATTTTTCGCGTGGTAAATTGTAAATGACGTTTCGTACTGATTGGATTTAAATTAAAATATTAACGACATTATTTACATTGTCCTTTTGACCTAAATATGTCACTTGTGTAAAAGAGAGAGAGAGAGAGAGATTGTATGATTTGTCTTTATTCCAGCAGCGTTTTTGTTTTTTAAATACCCACATAAAGGGGCGTGTGAAGAGCAAACAATAATACATTAAATTGGATTTAATGCAATGTTAAAAAATAAAACAAGTACTAATATTGAAAACGTCTACCCTCAATAATATTGTGTTAGAACTATTCACCAAATCACATGATCAGCGAGTTACATGAAAGTATGAAGCTTTGTATTTTTTGTATTCCTTTAATAAACATTGGTTAAATGTGCTGAAATTTGGAAAAAACAATAAGTTCAATATTTTGTCGGTATGAATTTTGTCGTCTGTCGGTATAAATCAGCCATTTGTACCGGCTCGGTTCTAGTTTGTGGTTAAATGTCAGTACAAGTCCTATCTTTATATAGTCATGCCACACACTCGCACAAGTGATATTTTAATACCATTATTACGCAAGCCGTAAACTAATTCTAGCTTTACTGATGTAATTGAGAAGATATGAGTAGAATTGCTCTTCGTTTATAAAAGTGTACACAATTACGTTCAATTCGCCATATAAGAGTGGAAATGGTTAAACAAGATAATATAGTTATTAGATCAGTACAGTTAAAACGTAAGAATGAATACAAGCTTGCTTCACCAGGTCGTAACATATATAGCAAAAACATCTGCATCCTCGGCAACGTAAAACACTGCGCATTTTTCCAAGTATATCAAACAATAATTCATTTTCTGTTTTCAGTGAAAAATAAGTTAATTTCTAGGCGCTTTTGCTCAGTTCAAGGTTGTTAAACCAATACAAATAGTGAAAAAAAGTATTTTTTAATTTTATTAAATATTTCTATTCATAGTAGAGTAGTGAATATGAAATATAATATGAAGTGAATATGAAAGAAAAGAGCATAGCTTCAAACACAATGAGTGACTGCCAGTTAATGTCTTCATAAGTTTCCTCAAGAAGGTTTCAGTGCTCCAAGAAACATGTGAACATCGTTTCCTAAGTAAATGGATCAATTTCACAAAACTTTTCGTAGTACTCGTTTTTTTTTCAACCTAAGCATACATCTCATAACATGATCATTTAGTAGGGCTAGAACTAATCTGCCATGACAGTATAACTCTTACGTCGCCATCTTGTTACTGTCCTAATAACTGTCAAACTAACTTGCAAGGTGGTGTTGTCATGGATTATGTAATAGTGATGTGGCATGTGACAACTACCAACCTAAATCTAGTTGCATCTAGTTATCATCGCACCTCTGTTATCAGGCGTGGTGAGGTCGCATTCCAATCACGTCAATAACAAGGAGGTATGGCGAAATCCCACTGAAATAGACCGCGTGGAGCGACCACCTCTTCTGAGAATTATGAGGTCCACCTGGCGTCGTCTACCTGTACCACGTATATATGCCAGAGGTGATTTTCGATCAGTCAATGCAACGAATCATACAATAAATGGTAGCCTATTATATAATGTCGTCCCACAGAAACTCAATTCTTGGAACACAGTCAGTATAGAAAATAAAAATGTATTTCTTTTCCTTGAACGTTTCCAGGAAAACTCAGAATGACTATACACAATTCTTTTTTATTAACTTTGTTTATATAAAAGCTTGCTTGAGATATTTTATTGGTTACGCAACTGTTTTCTGAGATAATAATCAAACCTCGCTTTATAACGCTTTGACCGAAACAGATTTCAGAGTTCTAGATTGTATTGTTTAGTTTGTAAGGTTATACTGATTTGCTCAGGTTTCCAAAGGAATTCTTGGTATAATCATAACAATATTATACAAAGCTTGGAAATTATAATAGTAAACAGTAACAAATATGTTTTCTTGTAGAGGACATGAGTGTGGCTTTCATCCAAACTACCAAGCTAAAAAAAAAAAAAGTCCATTCCTACAAAAGAACGATCCCAGGTAGCAAGAAATTTCCCCTCCTCGTTACCACCACCACTCGGCACGGGTGACACTGCTCGCGAGGCGTTGGAATGCGGTAGACAGCATGACCCATTGTCCAGGTGTCATTGTTATGAACGCAATTTTTTGATGTAGTTGAAATGATACAATTTCTAATTTATTTTCAGATATATGGAATAATGACGTAATATTAATATAAACTGAATTTTGTATTTTTAAAATAGCTTGAAAACTGCCGTATTTAGAGCAAGTAGTAACTATGGTTACGATCATGTTAGAAAATATAATAATACAAGAGACTAAGAATGACTGCAGAATAAACACGTAAAATTAATATAAAATAAGGTGTATTTTTAAAATAACTTGATTACTGCCCATTTTAAAGCAGTGTGCTCATCATCATTATGATTTTCAGACTTAAATCGTTTATATTAAAAGTATATTTTCAAATTCAAAATTAAATTTAGATTGTTTTCTCGGGATTGTATAATATAGCTAAAAAAAAATAATAATAATTACTAACTGATAATACTACTGATAATTACTAACTTTTGACTTTATCCGAACTTTGTTATTTTTAGAACCACACTAGTTTTCAGGCGTCTTGCCTCGGCGAGAGTGATTGACAGATGAATGAAATACACCTTTGACTCATGTTTTAAAATTGGCATGATAACTACCGTATTTAGAGCAAGTATAGTAACTTTATGGTCACGATCTTGTAAATAAAGAATATAATAAACATAATACAACGCCATTAATAATAACAATAATCCTAACAATAACAATAACAATAATAGGATATTATCAATAAAATTATCATATATTTTATTTTAATTTAATTTTGTCCCTCAGGCCGGCACTGTCGAAGATATCTGCGATGGTCTATTGTTGTATAATTGGTACAATAAACGATTTGGGAAGCGTGTTGTTTATAAACATCAACCCAAATAATCAATTGTGGCCCTGAAAAGGGCCGATTGTTGCTGCATTTCTTACTCCATCAACGTTGCAAGGTCATCGACGTCTTCATCTGATGATGAATCGTTGTCCACACGTATAATCATTTGTTCGACGACCGTGTGTATTCACTCCCAACGATCCTCGCATTTGTCACTTATATAAGTTAGAGTGGGTATTATGTATTATGTTTATTATATTCTTTATTTACAAGATCGTGACCATAAAGTTACTATACTTGCTCTAAATACGGTAGTTATCATGCCAATTTTAAAACATGAGTCAAAGGTGTATTTCATTCATCTGTCAATCACTCTCGCCGAGGCAAGACGCCTGAAAACTAGTGTGGTTCTAAAAATAACAAAGTTCGGATAAAGTCAAAAGTAAGTAATTATCAGTAGTATTATCAGTAAGTAATTATTATTATTTTGTTTTAGCTATATTATACAATCCCGAGAAAACAATCTAAATTTAATTTTGAATTTGAAAATATACTTTTAATATAAACGATTTAAGTCTGAAAATCATAATGATGATGAGCACACTGCTTTAAAATGGGCAGTAATCAAGTTATTTTAAAAATACACCTTATTTTATATTAATTTTACGTGTTTATTCTGCAGTCATTCTTAGTCTCTTGTATTATTATATTTTCTAACATGATCGTAACCATAGTTACTACTTGCTCTAAATACGGCAGTTTTCAAGCTATTTTAAAAATACAAAATTCAGTTTATATTAATATTACGTCATTATTCCATATATCTGAAAATAAATTAGAAATTGTATCATTTCAACTACATCAAAAAATTGCGTTCATAACAATGACACCTGGACAATGGGTCATGCTGTCTACCGCATTCCAACGCCTCGCGAGCAGTGTCACCCGTGCCGAGTGGTGGTGGTAACGAGGAGGGGAAATTTCTTGCTACCTGGGATCGTTCTTTTGTAGGAATGGACAAAATTTTATTTATGTGGTGATAATTTAATTCAAAAACTTAACTGAAAGGTAGTATACAATTAAATATCATAAACCGGTATACAAAAACAATAAGAATATAAAACCATATTGTGGTGTTATAGTTAGTAGATAAACAATTACCATTAGTACATTATTATTATTATATGATTGTAATAACTTATTATTTAAATTATTACTTTTCAAGTAGCCTATTAAAAAGTAGTTGTTAAATTGTTGTTTAGCATTTTAGGCAAAATGCTTACTTTTACCCCTTGGCATAGTTTAAAAAATTATCTATTTTACCTATAAATACAAGTTAAAAAGTGTTAAAGTTAAGGTTTTTTATTGATATCTCAAAAACGCTTCAATACATAAGTGATACTTAAATTTGCATCAAGAGTCATCAAGGTTGGAAACAGAGCGAAACTTTCAATATACACTCAGGTGATCCACAAGGTCTACAATGATACTCATATGTGTGTAGCTTTTATTTGCTGTATATGGAGATGCACAACATAATATTGCTTGACCACAAACTGCTCAAACCAATACCAATGGTAATTTTCATGCCATGAACGAAAAGTGTTTTGAAGATTTTTCGCAAAACTTTCAGCAAACTTTTGCAATACATATCACATACGATACATAAATTCGTTTGAGAGCTGGCCCAGAGCAATCGAACTTTGGAGACAGCCAGTATATTCATGACGAGTATGGTATGGGGTAACTTTTTTATTGTTCCAAAGGCTATCGGTAAATATGAGATGACAAATCGACGAATTCAAAGAAAGTGATGTCATCAAAAGTCTGGCGCAGATGTGGGGAATCAAAACTAGAGAAACTAAATTGATTTGTTGTTAGTTCCAACGAATTGTTGTTTTGATTAATACCATACAACTTTTTTTTATGACTAATAGTTTTAACAGGAATCACAATTACAATGTATGTCGTTAAAAATGATACGGTGTAAAGATCCGTCCATCCATCCATCCATCCATCCATCCATCCATCCATTCAGTAAATTAAGTTGGCTCGTGTGATCCAGATATGAATCCTGGCTTGGTAATGGATATCATGCGGCGACTTAATTCAGTCTTCATCTATCATCCACTCATATTCTAGATTGTCATCATTGACATAATATGATTTAATTTGTACAATTACCATCATGACATTTGCCGTGTTACTTGTCGTGGTTTGATTTCGATGCCGTTAGTCTTGACATATTCTGAATCTTCGACCGACATTGAATCAAAGTAGTTAGGCCGGTGCGTCAGTCAACTGTATTACTTAGTGCATGAATAATGGCCCCGGTCTTGCATTCATGATTAGATAGACCCACCTCAACTCCAGTCAACAAGTTGGGTTAGAATTGCAGTAATACTAACACGGGGTAGGGTGGGGTTGTAAGAGTAAAGGATAGTCTCTACGTCAAAAACCGCAGAGAATGTTCATTATTAAATTATATCTCAAGATTGCAACAAGAAATAGAAAATCTAAATCAGCAGCGCACTTTGCTTTGGTAAGCCCTACAGACTGAATAAAATATTTAAACCATAAGCGTAGTATTTTGATTATAATTCGATAATTAGTAATACAATTAATTATTTATAAAAAAAACAAACTGATTATAATATAAGTCACGACTTAAACCACAGTGCGCTGTTGATTCAGATTTTCGATTTCGAAGCCCATTCATGTAAAATAATTTAAAAATGAAAATTTTGTGCGGTTTTTGACATAGAGGTATTCGAGTCTGCGGCAGCAAAGCGTAAGAATGTAAGATTCTCTGTCCGTGATTTTAAAACAACTTTTAAAATCGAAATTTTTTTCTTGACCAATGGATCAAAGATGTTATAAACATCTACAGATTGTTGGAATGTTTGTACCGGTAATACGTACCGGTTATATTTTCAAAATAAAAAATGCAGATTTGGGGAAAATGTAATTTGAATTGACCTTTGGCTTGAAAAATGTAATTTCATTTAATCTTCGGTTTGAAATAATGTTTTTATAAGTGAACATTAAAGTTTGTGTAGTGAAAGTGTGATATTGTCAAATTCAGTACATTATGCTGTATTTGGAAACATTTTGCATCGGTTCACGTGTCCCTTTACTCCAATCCCCCCCTCCCCCAACGTCATATGACCTAGTTGTCGAGTACTTTGTTTAACACTAAGTAATCAATCAGTACAAACTACAAAAGTTGTCAAGATCAGCACTGTATTGTTGGCAAAGCGTGGGTGACCCGCTTCCGCTTTATAGCCTTATTTGTAATCTCCATTTGAGCTCCCCGGGTTCCCGCTGTTTTACTCCGGTAACTCTGACCTCACTAAATGAACCACGAATACCTATTGTTCCTCGAAAGATTCAGCTCGATATTGACTTGGGGTCGTAGCTCTGTTCAGTCTGTTCTTATGTAAACACTCTTTCGATACGCTTTGTTCTGGGTCTATCCACTCCAGCAACAAGTGGTACTAAAGAAGCAGTATTATATCAGAATCAAACCTTTTGTTGACATACATCGCATTCAAGACAAGGAACGTATAATTTTCAAGTTTCATGTAAACAAGCGCAGGGGAAAGCACATTCTTTGTGCGGTAAGGAAAGAAAAGCGAAAAATTATTATTTGTTTACTTATTTTTTGTGTTCGTTTTAGTTTTATTCATCTTTGCAGGTGGTTCTTCCAGAATTATCAAACGTAATTTTTCTTCTTTGTTTTCGTCCGCTTATGAGTTTGATGTTCGTTTCATGTTACGGCTTATAGACTGTCTTTAAATACTACATACCTAATCCTTCATTTTATTAAGTGTATTATATTTCATTTATTTAATGCCTAATCTATTTAGTTATATAAATCCGATTAAAGCAGATAAAATAAATATATTTCAATATGTTGGGTGGCAATTAAGTTTTGAGATAATTTTCACGGGACGTTGTATGTATGTGAAGGTCTCCCCCCCCCCCCCCCCCCCTACCCACTTACTCCCTAAAGTTATTCCTAGCGATGGGCCCGCTTCAACCAGTGTTTACAATTCGTAAATCAGTACGATCTTTGAATTAATTTATGTTCGTTGGACAGTCCGCACACAATCTCCCTGGGGGTTCACCTATGTTTGCTCTTCTGACACTAATACCATCAACGTAGCAAACGGAATTTCAAATACGGATCAACTTGCTCATAGATTCCTATTCGATGCCGCTGAAGAACACATCGCAGTTTCAATGAGTGAACGCAATGACAAAGTATAATATTTAACCTTGTTAAAATGTCCTGGAAGAATTCGTTATATTTTCTAACATAAAGAGAATAAAATCGGTGATATTTAGATGCGCATAAAGGAATATTCGTTGGGGTTGTGAATTGAGAGTGCGATTCAAAGGCAGAATGTATGCAGAGATGTTTTAAATAAAATCCAATTTTGTTTCCATGTACGGAGTGAATAATTGATGGATAAATGGAATTCAATATGTGTAATTTATCCGTTGAAAGATAATTTAGTGCTGGATAAGAAAAAATTGCAACTTGATTGCATTGACGAGTATGTTCAATATGTGAAGTATGGAAGAAATGAATTGTAAGTGCGAAACCATCTGCGTGCTCTTTGTTATGAATGTTGCTCCGTTCCAAAAAGTAGTTCCGTTTTTTAAATGTTCTTATTGGGTGTGAAAGAAGTCTCGCAACATCACATTTCAAAAGTTATAATTAAGAACATTTGAAAATGGGAAATATTTATCGGAACAAACAATTATTCAGATAAAATATAAATAAATTCTCAAGACGATGACATTTTGACTTACTTTTGAGAGAATTTACAATGCATACTGCATACAATGGGACAAAATACAATGTTCAAACAATTTGAACTTACCGAAATCGAGTGTTTCGCAGGCTAGGTGGACACACAGACAAAATTGCGTGTGTTAATTAATGATGCATTAATGAGTTCGTACATAGTTGTACACGATGAGTTTCTAAAATGTCATCACAGTCAATTCTCTATTGAAAATTCGCCATAAAACATGGCTCAAATATCAACAGTAAGGTTTATAGCAACGATAAGGGATATTTTCTTAGTGGGGGAGTATTATAACAGGCAGGATCGTATAAGTGTCATCTGACTCGCTACCTACCCACGCACACATACGCGTAAACACCTACCCACCCACCCACCCACCCACCCACCCACACACACCATCCATATAATAACTGCTCTGTGACTTATATAACGATATACAAAAAATTCCCCTCTGAACGTAGAACCTTATATTTTCACCACCATAATTCCTGTATTTCATTTTGTTAACCTATTTTAATGCATTATCGTATATTTTGCTCTTTTAATCATGTTAATTGTATATATACGAGTATTCGCGTCGCAATTGTATTGCTCATAATGTGCTAGGGGCGGCAAAGGTGTTTTCAACGTTAACGTTCATATTGTCATTAGCAAGCTACATCATTGTGCAACGTTTGAAAATCACTGATTTCTACCTAGTTCAGCATCATTGGAACCTGAGCTGAGATAAACACTCTGAAACGAATTTTCTCTCACCCGTTTTGATCAAACCAATCCCCGAATTGGCGTGTGTGTGTGATAAAATTACGAATTTCACCGTTTTTATGAAAATGACAAGTTAAATAAAACTCTGATTTGATAGAGCTATACCTATCTAATTCGTCCTTGTCATATTATTGTCAACCAGAATTACAAAATCAATGTTATTTTAATGAATGGTAAACAACTTCATTTCATAATCCCATTCCAGAGGCTGTCAATGTATGGTGATGGATCGATACTGTATAGTGCTCTGGTTATATATTTCTTGAAATGTTAAAATCCCTGCCAGTGGATAATGCGTGTGTGCATTACGTCGATATCAAAGCTAGGTGTATGTAATCACATTATGAGAGAATACCATGCACATACGCTTCGAAGCTAAATACTCATTTGTGAATCAATTCAATTATAAACAACGCGCTGCAGAAACTGATGGAACAACAGTCAGATTCCAATTCGATTTCAAGGTATCCCTTGTTATGTGTTTATCTTGTATGCGAAATGTTTCTGCCGTTTGATGGGTTCTGGCATAGAAATCTATCGCAACGTATGTTTATTTCGGAGTGTAACATTTCTGCTGTACACAATATACAGTCTGTTGTTACTTAGTTATAAGTATAAACAAGTTTAACTTTTAAGCGAGCACTTTCAAAGAGAGGGACTTTATTATCCAAACGTCAAGTTTATAAGGACGTGTCAAAGTTAGCAAATATACAATCGTGATCAACAAAATAATGTTGTTTATCCTAATCCTAAATTATGACAAAAAGAAATAAACAATAAACACAATAGTCAAAGCTACGTTACTTGTAAATTGCAATTTTTGGAATTAAAATACTTTAAAATTTTAGTTTATAATCAGCGGCTATGTTTTAAACTATAAACTATATTTTACTATGTTTTAAAGAATAATTATTATACCGTAGGCACGATATCGCCGTCAGAGTGGGTGTCACACATGAAAAATAGTATATTCAGATCTAGTTTAACAAAACAGTGATTTGATTCATTAACTTCCGGTGGATTAATCTTAACAATCTAAATGGAAAACATTAAAAGTAGCACAGATAACTAATCATACATTAAAGCTATTAAAGGAGCTTTGAAGCTGCCTACAGTAAATAATATATGATATTATTAATTAACGGTTAATCTAATTAAATATAAGGCCCGTTACGGATATAGAAACAATATTTCGTTTAGAAAACCTAAATGTGATATTGTGTACGTAAAACGTATGAATAATAGTAATATTGATTTTATATGGTATGTATTGTAATCTTGATATGTCATGGTTTATGATTTATTCAAATAATAAGTTGTAAGAAATAATCGTGGAATTCTGTAAAGACGAGGAAATAAATAAACATATATAATAAACTCGTAACATCTAACAATTATTTACAAAAACTGTTTATTAGGGCCAAGGCATGTTTCAAGAATATTTTGCATATTGTTTGTTGAGTGCGGGAGAAACAGTGTTGTATATATTTGCCATTAAAATGTTGCGTTTAATCCGGACGAAGAAGAAAATTAATGCTTCTTCTTGTTTGTGACGATGACAGATGAACGCAAAAAGATGCTGCTTGTATCCCCCCCCCCCCCCCCTCCCCAACCCCCAACCAACACGCCCACTGTGCCTAACTCAACTGAGCTGGGCGAAATGTGGAACCGTGTTGTTTTCTAGACATTCCTCGCTTTTATTTTACCATTATTTTACAGTGAAATTGCTAACATGGTACAATTTAAAACGTGAAATATTTGGAATGTTCCTAATAAATACATTTCTTCGTTGTTTGTTTGTTAGTCGGTAAAACAGAAAGAACTACTACAGTGCGCGGATGAGTAGATATGTTCTGTAAATAAATAAACTAGAGCAAATGTTATCAACAAAAAGTGATAAAATAAATCTTTGTGTATTATTTTCAAAAACTTCTAATATTCTTTTTTCTGCTGAAAAAAATTAAATTTCTTGTCTAAAAAATTGTATATGAACAAATTTATTAGTCAGCTGATATTAGATTTTTGGGCCAATAGTGTCTGTAAAAAGTTAATCGAAAAATGATAGTTTCTGAGGAGAAATAATTGCTTGATATCTGGGTATGAACCAATCTTCAATAGTAAAATTTGAACTTCCTAGACACAAATCTGATTCTAATGTTCTTTAGAGAGAGATATATATTCTGCATCCTATGCATTAGTTAATGTTATAATAAGTAGCCGATTTGTTTTGCTGCCTCACTGTTTTCGTGTTATTCTTGTTTCACATTTTCAACTAGAATTTATAACTGAAAATCTGTTCTCAAACTTACGAACGAAATAATTAATTAGAAGTTCCTCTAGATTGTGAGATAGAAATATTTTGCTTACGGTACGTGGTGACTGCAGAGTTGCCAGATTTCTGTACACGCGTGGCTCTGCTTACTTCTTGCTTACGGTACGTGGTGACTGCTGAGTTGCCAGATTTCTGTACTCGCGTGGCACAGTTCACTATACACGGAAAAGTAATATGTTGCTCTTGTTTATATCGGCGATGGAATAAAATATGTCTGGAAGAACGAACGTCTTCTATCATCTAAAAAGTGTATTGAACATCGTGTTACGAATCTACTCGATATAGCATATAATGATCATTAAAAGTAAAACTTCCAATCTCAGTCAAATAAAATATCCAATTGCAGCGCAATAAATTACTCCTCCGGTAGTCCAATCATTCGATTCAATTTTATCGCTATTGATTGTATTGTAACTCGATATTCCGCCTTCAGCCATGCATCGAGTGCGGGTAGGGCGGGTAGCGTGATGTGGGGTGGCTTCCTGTCCTGTGTCTGTTTGTTTGCACAACACATGGGGGTATGTGTGTGGCTGGACGCCCCTAGCGTGTAACCCAAAAACTGTGGGTCAATACGAACCGCCAAAAATAACTTGGCTCAATGAAACATAACCTCGAACAAATATTAGTTTTCTCTGACTAAAACACTATATATACACAGTCATGTTTATATGTTTAATAATGGTTCAATTGCTGAAACAAATTAGATGTCGCGTTTATTTGTCTTGTGCGAGCCGGCTGGCCAATACGTAACCTATAATGTGTGTATATACTCTTTATAACTTAATTTTTTTAATTAGTAACGTAACTTAAGAGGGTAAATTGAAGAAATAGCAGTGGCAGACCAAAAGTTTAATACATAAAACAATCAATTCACGATCGACATTCTAATGGTATTCATTGATGTATGTAAAAACTATAAAGATTGGCAGAACAAGGGAAATAATGCAGGTAGCTGTTCAAACCAATCAACGAATTGATAACATAAGGAAACTTGATTGACTTATTAAATAGTTCGTTAGTTCAGAGTTTGTTCCTGTCTTTAATGAAGATCCGCAGTTCGGATGTTTGTTATCATATGAATAATGTAGTTGTATATACAATGGCAATGTTTCTATTATTATCAACGTATATGGTTGGTAGTTTCAACGCATCATGGGGCTTCAGAAGAATAACTACATCAAAAGTATTTTTGTATAATGCAATTTTCAGAAGAAATCTGCAATTTGACTTACTGAATTGTGAGTAGTTATCTGCTCGATAGTATTGACGTTTTTGATTCAAATCATTTGGAGTGTTTTGGTTTCGGGTAACAGCTATCTATGAACACAGTGAATAGACTATGATGCATGTGATTTTCGTATTATTGGTTTTAATCGTATTCATTCTGCATTGAAATTTTCTTTAAATGAAATTGAACCGAAGAACATACGGCTATAAAACAAAGATCTAATAATCTTCTTGTTGCTATTTGAGTGAGTTGTACCATACATGGCCGTTCACCCTTCGTACATTGCATATTACATAGCGACTAAGAGTTCGTCATCCACCGGTCAACTGAGAGACGCTCTGTGAAGTGATCGGGTTGGAATGGTGGTTGGAGAGGGGTAAGGGTGGTGAGGGGGGGGGGGGGAGGGGAGGGGAGGGTCGTGTGGTCGAGCAACCCCTAGCTACTACACTGTATTACTGACGCAAACATTCCAGGACTTCAGAAGTTGCAACATATTTATTTACATAAACGAGAGATGAATACAGAATACAGTGGTGACATTTGCATGAGATGAGAGCCTCGGTTATTGATACCACGCACGATACGGGAGAGCTTTAGGTCAACATGGGGGCTATTTTCAACCGGATTGGTGAGAGAGAAAAGTAGTTCACTCCCCGCACGTTGTACGACTCAAGTACCGTTTTACAACACAATCATACTATGTAAACAATATGCGTACATATTGGAGGAAAGTATGTTACGGTTGTGCCAGGTAAAATAAAATAAAATAAATTTAGAGTCTACCCACTCAGTAACGAAACTGATTTTCAGTGGGGGACTTAAATTTCAAACGACTAAACCAACCCTGTAGGCTCCGAACACCATCAACGAGTGAGCGATAACCAATCAAAGATCGATATTTCAAGTACGAAACATATGAATCAGTGATTGTGAGTGAGGTATAATACATGGTCTTTTTCTAAAACATTGGTCCGAGTTTCACGAAGAATACACTTCACATTTTCGTGATACTCTCAAACAACGCATGCAAAGAGCTCTATGAAATGACCACACTCAAGTGGTTCCATCCACAAAAGCCTTGTAAATTCTGACGTCATAGATGAGCGAGTCGGAGCTTATTAGTAGGTATGATATTTCGTTACGCCTAAATATAATAAAAATAAATAAATAAATTCGTATTTATAGAGTCTACCCACTCAGTAAAAAGACTGATTTTCAGTGGGGGACTTTAATTCAAAGCGACTAAACCAACCCTGTAGGCTCCGAACACCATCGACGAGTAAGCGAAAACCAATCAAAGATCTACATATCAAATATGAAACATATGAATCAGTGTTTGGACAGTGCGAACACCTGCGGACAAATGCCAGAATCAACAAGGCCGATTCAGAACAACTTCGAATGTATGGAGTGTTTCGTTGCTAGGACGGCTCCAAAGTCACCGCGACTTATTCCTAATCCAAGAAGTAATGCATATTATCATTTGTGTTTTAATTATTCCACTATCGTATATTGTAAAGCTGTATTCATTTTTCTCCTTTTTAATCGGTTGTTTCATTGAAACGAAAAAGCTCGTTGGAAAAGCTGCCTTCGGGCAGGATTCCCGGTGACCGGTATCGTACCGGCGACCTTCCGAATTAGATTACCCCGTCTTACCGCTGAGTCACGCCTATCTGTGTGTAGGGTTGGAATCTCAGGCCTAATACGTTTTAGGTGCGTGACTTGTTTCTGCGGGTCTAGAAGTTTTAAAGACAGTCCAAGATGAACAACTTACAATCACATCCCAAGGAAGCGATTGTTTGTAACAAACCAACACACACTACCAAAAAATATTACGACGAATTATTAATAAATGTATACAAAACATAATTTCTATATTCAGTAACAAATTTCTTTTGGATGTGAAATCTTTTAACAACATGAATATTGTTAAATTTGAATGTGACTGATTACAGCTAACGTTTATGAATGGGAACCTTTTGAAACAATTAAAATTGAAATAAAAACATGTTTATATTCAAATAGTAATCTATAGCTAAAAGTGGTAAAAACGCAACCTTGTGAATGCTGATGTCACAGACGTCAATCCATCAGTGTACGTGGCTTTGTCAAATACCGACATATTTTGGCTGGCCAAGCCTCTTTCATGTATGTCAGCATCCACAAGGTTGTTGAGGAACGACTTTATGAGGGTTCTCCATTATATGATACACATTAAAAAAATAAATCAACCTAAATTTCAAGCAAATTACGCTTTCTTTTCTACTAAATTATTACAGTGGTTTTATTAACGGTGATATTCCTGATTAAACGGTGAATTGACAAAAAAACGTCTAAACTCTCATTGCCCCATTTTGTCTTCGTTTCGCATGACGATCCATAGCCCAGTCACATTATGAAACCATTGACATTTCTCCGGTGGCATTTCTCCGTAAGTTATTAAATGCGCTAACCGTCAACACTCGAGTTTTTCATCCACTCCAACGTTCTTCCGTATGAAAAATGATATTTTTTATTAGAAGAGGATTAATGACGAGATTTGGACGAAGGGGTAACTTATACAAAATTCCTTCTCGTTGTGCAGACCCTAGAACGCAGAATCATCCGTTTTTGAGTATTCCAACAAGCGAGAGTAGCCTATGGAAGCTAATTAAGTAGTCATAACCACTCCATGCGTACTACAAAATAAAACTACACTAGTGGCTAAAGTGGTTATTAAAAATTACTTCATGACCATAGTCATCACACTCTAGATATAGCTAGATTTAATTTCAGTACATTAACTTCTAACATTTAATTACCATATCATAACCACATGAAAAAAATCTAAAATATAGGAGTCTGTTTTTCTTAACTGCCTGTTAACGGTAGAGTTATAGTACGTTCCGTATTTTTATTTTAACATTTAACCTACCCTCTTCAAGAAAAAAAATTTGCGTATAAAGTTCCGTCGTGTTAACAAGCAATGTGAGGTATAAAATTCTCAGAAGCGATCCCTCTACGCGGTCTATTTCAAAAGAATTCCTCACAGGATATCCTGCTACCTGCTTGTTTTTGTCCACTGTATGGAGTTAACCACGCTTTCTTGGAATGTGCCTTCTAGACAACGCCTGCCAACATACGCGCTGACAGTATCACTACAATACCTCAGGCAGAGAACAAGATGCAGTTAAATTTATGTTGGTAGTTGTTCACACGTCACTTCACTAATACATTATCCTTGATGAAACCATCTTGCAAGTTACGAGACGCACCCTTACTGTGGGTTCCTCCCAACGTAAAAATGAACAGTATGGAAATTTCCAGTAACGAAAGTAAGGCAAGTACGTTGGAATATTTATTGACTACACGAGTAGAAATTGTACATTCTTAATTCCTTACAGGTTTATGAGAATGCAGCTAAGTATATAATACTGATTTCTTTTAACAATTTCGTTTGTTTCCGGTTTCGGTAAAGTCATGTGTCTGTCTTGTTCACGGATAGTTACTGTAGATTCAAGAAAATATTTTATGTGTCAAGCCAGAAGTATTCTGCAGAACATTTGAAATTTTTTTTCAATTCAACGTTATTTGATACCAGTACATGTGTAGACAAAAGTTTTGATTAGTTGCCGTTGTTGTGTTTCGGACAAACATCGAATATCCACTAATCAAAGAAAAAACAATTGAAACATTGTCTGTCGGGAAAAAAACACTTGGCACCGTTAGACACATACAATAGTAGGTGTTATTGATACCGCTTATATTTTATTTTCCTGACGTCACAACCACCCTCACGTCAGCATAATTGCATTTGAAGCATTATTAAAACACTAAAAGCAACAAAACATAAAAAACAGTCCATATTTTTGTAACAAGTTAAATTTACCATGTCCCATTTTGTTTGGCCTCCCCTCGACCGCGCGGCTGTGCGTCCTAACATACAAATCATTGTGGAAGACGTTCCTAAATTATACGTGTTTTTCATTTTAAGCTCGCGTTTACAGATTATTCAAATCGCTTTCACGTTACAAGCAGCAACGTTAACAACCAGTACAAATAAATTCCCCCACGCACAATAAAATCTATTTTCTTTCATCGAGTTAACCTGTCCTTTTTTGTCTACTGAAGACAAATGGTGCAAAAATAAGATGGCCATAACTCTTTGTACTCGCTGTAAAGCAGGGCGTATAGAAAGGTGGCTGACTTCTATAGCTAGTTCTTCTTACACACAGTCGGCAAGCTACGTTGAAAACACTGGTTTTATGTGTCTTTGCTCCAATGTTGTAAAAGGATGTTTTTTTTAGATCGATCGAGGCATTTCCAGCACAACATAATTGTACAACACGGGAATTTGGAAAGGCCGTGAATGACTAACATCCCGTATTGGCTTTATTTTAGACAATTATCTCGAATTTATAGATTCTGAACTATAAAATAAGTGAATTGAGCCATGGTCAAGTAGAGAAATGAGAAAAATAACAAATACGCAGTTTATAAATGAAAAATATTAATTATTGAAAAGCTTGAGATATCTATTAATGGTTCAATAAAATGCATAAATAAGGGGAACAGTCAAACCACATTCGTGTGTTTTGTTTCCAACCCCAAACGGAAATTATTCTCAACTGTCTGCCAAAAAAAAAAATCAGATACATGTTTGTACATGTATTTATGTTATTTTGTTCAAGAAAAATGTACTTCTGTTTTGTTCAAGAAAAATGTACGCACCTTTCAAAGGAAATTGATTTCTGTAGTGTCCTGCCAATACGACTTGGAATGCGATACTTGTACGACGAAAAATGCAAAAGAAAATTTTAACACTAGTTTTATTTTTATCATTTTTATCTCTGACACTGTTGTTTCTGAAAGTGTTTCAAGAAATGAGTTTATTAATGAAACAATAGACTTGTGGTGATACGTAATGATATAATATTTAATTCGATATTTGTCCCAGACCGTTGTATAAAATTGGTACGTTAATGATTAGTTAATCTTGTCAAAAGACAAATAAAATTAATTATTTTCCAGTGTAAGTGAACTCTTAACAAACCTTCTTTAATATCGCCAGAACAAATTCTGTGTGAACGGTAAAAAAAAAGAAAAAAAAATGTATTTGGGATGAACATATTTTTTCCTATGTATTATATGACTTCCTTTCGTTCCTAAAAATTGCTCTCTAATTTGTTAACCGCTCAAGCTATAATCGTTGGCTGACAAAAACATACAGAACGAGAACGATTCCACTTGAAAATATACATCTGAAAATTAAATGAACATCTGGCTTAATTCGTTCGCTTATAAAATACCTACCTAAAGATGTTGTTTGTATAATACGACTAACAAAAGTTATGCGTGTTAAATTCCCTAACCGATGTGATTCTCTGCACGGACAAGTTTATTGTGGATTACTCAAAACCATCAAAACTGACATTTTGGAACGTTATGCGCGGGGTTTCTAAAATAACCTATTAAAATAATTAATGTGCCCTATATTCCTGCACTTAAGTTAAGAACCGTGTTTTATAAAGGAAATATATAAGCTGTGAAATAAGGTTAGAATTATAATGTACAGGCAAACATGCATTCATTCATTCTCTTGATTCTGTATTTTCGTAATGAACAAATAAAAAAGAACACGACGTTCAAGAAGATACGGGTCCTTACGCAGTTGTTTTGATGTACGAATAAACTACTTACAGATTCTTTTGGGGAACTATAATGAACTGTAAATAAAAACGGACAATAAAATCAAGTTTGCTTGCCGTTCAGTAAGTGATAATGTTTGTATATTAAACTTAAATAATTTGTTGCTCTGAACGTCGCTAAAATACCCGTCGACAAATTATCCACATACAGTGTTTTACTTTTACCTGACTTAGGTCCGGTGTTATGACGGCCACTAAATATTTAGTCCGGAATAAATCGTTTTCTCCGTGGAAACCACACTTGTGATTGGTGGTTGCCATGGATAACACCGGTAAGTCCCTGACTTAATATTTTGCGAGGCATTATGTACAATGGATTGTCAAACAAATTCCATGCAGTCGATAGTTTTGGTGACCAATCATTCTTTATGAAAAATTGCAAGAATTTCCACCAATTAAGAAACAATTAGTAGCCAAGTTATGAAAATTGTTTTTCAAATAAAATCAGTTTTTTTGTTTTTACTACCTATTTTTAACGGCGACGGCGAATAAACTACTTCACTCAATGATGAAATGAAACAGTTAGTCGTTATTTCATACGGTAAATTATTTTCCAATCACGACCAAAGCACGGCTCTGATTGGCTGGATAAACGATCTTTTATACGCTACCCAATATCTAGTTCAAATTCTAACTAATAATCTTTTTTACTGTCAAACTCAGTTAATCACTAATTTATAAAGTTGCTCTGGTTTGACAAAACTATCCAATCAGTAATCTCTTATTTATGAATTATCTAGTGTTTTGCACAAACCACGGATCATGACGGCAATAAAACTAGACAATAAGGAAGTGAAGGATTGAGTAGATATTCCAGATAAGCGACCAAATGAAATGTACCATGTTTTCGTGTTTTCCATGAAGAAAAAACGCATAAACAAAGTACTTTAGCTCTTTTTTCTTAAATTAGAATACGTGTTTGCGTAACGTATAAATTTGTGGGCAACATATGAGGGATTTTATGAGACTGAAATATTTGGTAGGCTAGTCATTTTACTCCATTAAGCCCGTTTGGATTAAAAGCTTGAACTGTGATGACATTCTACGGCTATACGGGTAGTCAAGTCGTAAACGTAAATAATTCTGAATTCAATTTCACGAGTCACCCGTTGGATTTTCAACTGACATTTGTCGCGTTTTCAGTCTTCCTTTACCGTTTGTTATGGCTCTATGCTATTGTTATGCAGACCGTGACCGTTGTCAGATATAGTTCTCCTACATAAAACTGACAAAATGAACTCGCTTCCACCGTCTAAACTTCCTGGCTTGAAAACGCACGATTCGCAGATTTAATGTAGGTATTCTGTTTGCTTAAGTCGCCAGTTCAGTCAGACAAACTGAGGTAAAGAAAACACTTTCTTCAACTGTCATAAAAGCTTAATAGTGTTAGCAGAGGTTCTGTCATTGTTTTTGTTATCTTCATTTACTTTGAGAAGAACGCAATGTCTGTCTTTAGGATGTACACATTTTCCAAGTTGAATAAAGTGCAATCTGGGGTAGTAGATCTAGTATGAGTTACGTTATTTTATGTGTACTAAAAACTTATAATGAGGCGTATTTGTTTCATAAAGTTTCAATAGCAAAGGGATGTCTGGATGGTTCAGTCATCTAAAAAGTTTGTCAGAACATTGACAGAACAAAATTAACTAGAAACTAGAAAACTTCATGTCTAGTTTAAACATAATTCAAGTAATATGCCCAAGGTGATAATCTCACAAAGAAAACATTATATCAATTATGATTTCTGTTCAACTTCCGCATTGGATTAGGATAAAATATTGGCAAACAGAGATTTATTCTGTAGCTTTCTAATACAACACGAGCGAACATGAAATATTGTGTGAATGCACATGAATATCTGTTTGTGTCAATCAGGTACGATATTGACATCGAAATGCATCGTGTTTAATTAATTTTACATTCACAACTTTAGTCCAGCAGGGGTAGTCACCACGCAAGCTTAGGGTAATTTTATTTTTATAAAATAATGTTCTATTTTTTGTAGGTATTTTTTTTATCACAACAACATCAGTCGGCTTTGTCTAACAATTCAATGATTTTTTGCAGAAAATGTTATTGTGCTTTGTGCAACGATTTTACGTGTATAGTCTTACGCAACGCACGCACGATGTCTTACCAGATTTACAGTTACGTCACCATTTTCATCTTTACTGTTTGTGCAGAGAGGTAATAATCAACACTTTATAAACATACAGCTATTCTGTATTGTGCCATATGAACAGTATATTCATTAGACAGAAAGAAAACAGAATACAATTTCTCGTGTCCATTTTATCTTGACGCGAGTATCCTTGAATATGAAATTGGGCAGATAATGCTGATTGCCAGGCTAAGCACAGATGCGCACGTCCTGCATCCTCCACTCTCTGCTATTGCAACGCTTCGGTGATTCAGTCTAGCACTTTAAACGCAATTCATATAAAATCGGCAACTTTCTACCCTTATCACGTCCCATGTTCTCTCAGCTCGCCGTGCGCCAAACCACTACACGAGACCAACAGGGAATAAGGTAGCCATATAGCCACTTGTCCACCCCCATGCGACTTCACATTGACCCCTCATCCAATTAGGGCCGGAGAGAATTGGGGATATCGCTTTGGGGACGCTTATTAATTTTTAGCCAGGTTTGGTCTATTTTATATTAATGGAAAATTGATAATTTTTTGCCCGGAGTGTTTCCTAGGATCGCTACCGTAGCGCTCTAATACAGTAGGTCGACTACTACGTAGTTCACGGAATACCCGATAGATGGCGTTCGAAACTTTTTGATGGGGGTGGGGGCATTGCGCGCGAACACGCGGGAAAATTAATGCTTTCTTGTTAATTGAAAACCGACGACCAAGAATATTCTAGTCTTTGCCGACGACTAAGTTCTTACCAGAATGAAAATATTTGTCACTTGGAAAACCATTGTTGCAAGCTAATTTTTGAACACATAATATTTAGTATTTTACAAAGCAAATCTTTTACAACAATGTGTGCACTGTGCAGGGGTCGACAGTAAACCGAAATATTGTGTATTCACAAAAACCCAGAAGTTGTCAATACCTTTTACCATTATACCTGTAGTTGTCTTTAACCAGCTTCTTGAATTCAACAACACAAGCCAATATAATACTGTCTGTCTAGGTATAAAATAATTCAGTAGCTGTTGATACTTTTTAGACCGTAAATTCTGGGAGCTAGATGATGAAATTAGATAGACCTTCAGTGGAAGCACCAAATACACGTTCAATTCAGATACCCTTTGATTCTAGACAGACTAAAGTTCTAAGACTCTATGCACAATGCCTCTGGTTGCTATGGAATTCTTACTATTTTCCACACACAAAAACAATTCTTTAACTATTAGAGGTGCTTTGCTAATATAGTGGACATCTATGCATGCGGTCCTAAATCATCTACCATTCAATAATATTACATACAAAAAAACACACATATTTAAATGCACTAAAAAGTAAAAAATACATTTTTGCCTCACTCGGAAAATAAAAGCGTTGGGCAAAAATGTGTTAGGCGAAAATTTATTTTTTACTTTTTAGTGCATTTAAATAAAAGCGTTGTTTATAAAAAAAAATATTTTTTTCATGTCATATTATTTTATACTGTTTAGTCTTAAAGAATCTTGCAATCGAATATGTGCTCACTGGACGTGTCCGAATTTAGGAGACTGCATACTTGTGTAGTTGTACTTGTTAGCTTCACTTGCAAACTAGCGTGCTCGCATTGCAAACTTGAATTTCGGACAGTTCCGTTCATGCACGATCCAGCGATCGGCCAACAATGCTTACGAAAAGTGGGGTTAGTTAGTGAATGTGATTGCCCCGCTAACCCTTATTTTGTGTTACTTGGGGAGTGTAAGTCACTAGTGGAAATAGAAAGGGGCTATAGTTATCCCATGAATGGTCTAGATCCGCCAGTGTCTGGCACTGCATTATTATATTATATTATATTATATTATATTATATTATATTATATTATATTATATTATATTATATTATATTATATTATATTATATTATATTATATTATATTATATTATATTATATTATATTATATTATATTATATTATATTATATTATATTATATTATATTATATTATATTATATTATATTATATTATATTATATTATATTATATTATATTATAACAATCAATTCCTACCGCGATAGATCAGCAGTTGTGCTAGCACCAACTCCATCCGATCAACTGTGAGGTCCAACCACGCGAAGGGAACGGTATGCGTACATGGTGAATGACTCACCGCACGGGGTTGTACCATACTTACAAGAAGAGCGTGTTGACTGACATTCTTGCTACATCATATCCGATGCTTTCGTCACGAGGCGCGTAGGAAGGGGGGGGGGGGGGGAGAATGGGGGGAGATTCCCCCCCCCCCACACTTTTTCCTGTGACCCACCCAATTTAGCGTTTTAGGCACATCCTGACATGCACACACATGCGGCAATACCACACGGATACCCGGGTAAACATCAACTTAATTCCATATTTTACCAGTGAATAATAATTGCAGAAACACAGAGGGCCCCACGCCCCGGAGAAAGCCAAGATCTTCGTCACAAGCTACAATTCCTCTGCATTTGTTTGCACTTAGTAGCATTACAAAATAAACGCAGATGGGTGCTTGAAGGTCAGTGGAGTAATTAGGGAAGGGGTGGGTTAAGGCCCTCAAAACGTATTTATTTAAGCCTAAAAATCGAGAAATAAATAAAATGGCAATAAAATTTTTCGCCGAAGCCTCCGGCGGCTGGGACCCCGCGAGTTGTTTGCGCTCACAATTCTTCCCCCCTCCACTTAATTTAGAGTTCCTACGCGCCTGTTCGTCACGGATATTTGAGTCCCGAACAACTAGCGGTAATTCCGATGCCTACATCAGGTTGGCCCAGTGACTAATTTCCCATATGGAGCTAATTGTTTAATTTATTAATTATGATGAATTAATTGATTAATTAGTGAATCTGATAATTGTTTCATATATTGTCATTTAGAAAATACGACAATGAGAAAACTTTCAGCTCGATTGGACGTTGGAATATGGGTGAAATATCGATTCCCATATAAAACATTGATTATTATTTATGATGGATTGATTGACTATTTAGTAAATATGACAATTGATTCTTTTATTGTCATTAAGAATACGTATGTTTGAAACATTTCAGCTCAATCGGACATTTAGAAGTAGTTGAAATGTCGATTGTAAGATTCCGTCCAGTTAAACAGACAAACAGACAGACAAACAGACAATCGCATGAAGCTAATATAAGCGTTGGAAAATAGTGTGTTGATACCGAGAAACCCTATGATCAGTTAATGTATTATTCAAATAAGATTAGCCACAAGTGTTCTCGACTAATCCCTTAGTCTGAGAATCCAGCTAATCCAGTCGACATCAAAGTGTGGGTGTATCGCTTCCTCAACCAACTGCAGTCCACAAGCTTGTTGATAAACTGCCTTGTGGAACTGATTGTATTTTATGTAAAAACACATATCGTCTCGATAACGTTCGTTGAATACGCATGACATATTTCGAATACGGAAAGTCGAGGTAAGAAATGGCGACAAAATGTATACAAGTAAGCATGGTGCATTGAGGGAAAGGGGGGGAGTGGGGGGAGGAGGGTTACCACATGTGATTTGAAGTAGAGATTCTCGTTTCATCGCAACTTGAAATAAGGCAATATGATTTATATTTTCATCGAACTGTAGAAATAATAAAGACAAGTAAAGCAACAAGAATCAGCAATCATCATTTATATTTTCATTAAGCTCAGCCTAATGTATTTTATTATACGTTTTCGTCAGTTGGTAACAGCTTTGGCAGTGAAACCAATATTATTTAATGCTGATTCTACTAGGATCGGTCAATTTGATAATACATGGTGCTCAGCAAAAATTAAAACAAAGAAATAGAAATAAAAATAAAACATAAAAACATAGAAACGAAAACCAGATAGTTAGATATATATACAGTATACACTGAGAACTGGCAATGCAAACACATATGTTGTGTACAAACACGCAACGGAGGAAATGAACATAAGATTAAAGATTAAAATATATAAAATAAAATTCTACTGATTTCTTTAACTTGACGGTATCGTGGATATCAACCACTTGACGCCTACACAGTAAACTATATGCATGTAACACATCCGCCAAGCACAGTGGACCTACGAGTTGTACGCGCAAGTGTGTGTGTGTAACAAGCTTTTCAGTAGCTGCTTTATAAAACCCTATCTTCGTGTAACAGACTGAACGACATAAACATACCTTTGTTTGAAAAAAATTGATTTCGTCAAACAAAAAAGATTTAAGGTAGGTAAGGATATTGTTCAAATATCATTGTTAACGATGGTTGCTTTAATAAAATAAATAAATCTGTATTCGTTATTTTACCAGATGGGTGGTGTACTATTTTTGTGTGCCTCTTTGCTATGACGGTTCCAATCACATAATAATATATATTGATGGATTTAAACTCAGCCCATCTAGAAATTGGGCAGTGAACCTTCTGTGTTGGAAACAGAAATCTATTCATTGAGAAATGGCGCTCATGTACCAACAGTGTAGCTAGGAATATATTTCGGGAGGGGGAATGAAATACAATACAGTATAATGCAGAGGAGAACATGTCTTCTAAATGGAATAATTTCACCAGATTATTTGAGGATATCATTGATATTTGGTTAAATTGCTCAATACGCAAGCGCCAAATATAGTTTGTGTATGAAAATAAAGTTTATGAACGTAATGGTTAATTTACTCCCAGTCACATTTCCGTTACAATTACGTATTTCCAGACTCCTGGCGTACACTACCCTAGTTCAGACGGGACAAACAAACAAACCTATGATAAAAACGTGGCCAATTGACACTACCATCACGTTAAGTCCAACCATTAGAAATGTTGTAAATCATGAATGCCTACATTTTGATTGCAAAGAAGGAAGTATTCAAACAATTCAGTTACTAATTACATAATTTAAACTTGTAATGATTTCGATATTGTGTATTGGTATTCATGTTTACTGAACGCAACTTTTCTAAATAATATTAAAGTTCGACTTGTTTAGGAGTGTATGATCATAACACGCAAAATGTATCACGTAGTCGCAATCTCACTAATTCATAGACAAAATCGCATATGCTTGCCACCAACATGATACCATTCAATTAGCAACTATTGTTTATCGATAATACGCTATCTAGACCTACATAGCATATTCCAATACCTTTGTACGTGGCTTGGCTGTGTTGTTGATATGTGTTTATGACGTATGTTGGTGGGTATGTGATGTGTATATAATGCATAGTGATTCACCCCATTGAGTCGCAAGTATTGCAATGCGAAGTACTAAATCCCGCTTCAGACAAAAGTTTTTTAACTTCTAATATGGATTCATTTCCATCACTTCTTGGCCTAGGTATAAGTAAACGGTGACTTTGGAGCCATCCTAGCAACCAAGCACTCAATAATATCAAAGTTGTTTTGAATTGACCTTGTTGATTCTAGCATCTGTCCGCAGGTGTTTGCACTGTCCAACCACTGATTCATGTGTTTCATATTTGATAATATGTAGATCTTTGATTGGTTATCGCTCACTCGTCGATGGTGTTCGGAGCCTACAGGGTTGGTTAGTCGCTTGTTACTGAGTGGGTAGACCCCATAAATATGAATTTATTTATTTCATTTATTTAAATATGTAGTTCCAAGGAAGTATACATACTCCATCGGACAATATAAAACATACCAGCTGTTGATACATGTTTCAATCTGAACCACATGTCAGTATTAATACCATCTCTTCCCATACTTGAATTTCGCATTGTAACCGTATTAGCACGAACCCTTCGGTATTGAACTAAAATAACTGATAATATGAGGTAGATTTCTTCTGCTGTCACGTTAAAATGCAACAGCAATCTCCTGTAATGAGTCGTTTTTAAAGTTCCTTTTATTGTGATTCATATGTTCTGGCCCCATAAGTTGGGGTGCTGATGATGATAAACCTCAAATTTAATTAATATCTGGTTCAGTCCATTCCATGTCCGCTTATACTCCCCAATCGCTACCGAGAAGTGAACAGCAAACAACTCTAAACACATCCACACCGACACTGAGTTCGTGAACAGCCCCTTTGATGTTTGCGCCAGTTGACCGAACTTTGTCGGAGTTTGCGAACTCGTACGTTTTTGGTGTTCAGGTATTGCTCGCGAGCCGCTTAAGCGAACAGCTCGTGAACCGCTTAAGCGAACAGCTTGTGAACGGTTTAAGCGAACAACTCGTGAACGGCTCGCGAGCTACTAAATTTAGTGCATACGCGGCTTAGGAACCTCCGAATTAGCTGATAATCGGAGCTTCACAACGAGCCAACATGGTGACTGCCATTCATTTTGAATATATTAAATCAGAGCTGGTGAGTTCGGACCTAAATTTGTTTCCAATATTATTATGTGATGATATGACACAAAATATATAATATTATGGTTTCAGTTTCAATCAAATTCCAGCAATACATTGACAGTGTTGATGCAATTTGTATGAAATGAGTATAGATGGTTCGTTCTTGTTTACCATAGAATTGATTTAAAACACACTGAAATGTTGCGTTATTTACGCATCTGTCGGAAGATAAAATATTTACTTGGCCACCACGCTTATTAATGAATGTTGTACGGACACATTGACCACCAACCGATCCGAAACACCAAATGTCACCCCAAACTAAAATATTGTCATGCGCCAAACAAAATATTGCAAATTGCTTTTTCCATTTAATTCGAGCCCTACAGCTTCTTGTTTGGATGATGTGGGGATTATTTCAAAACAAATAACGAAGAATCAAACGTAAAGCTATGAATAATTTTGTTTTGTTGGGGTACTTTCCAATAGCAAGTATCGACATTTTAAAATTAAAATTCGTTCTCTCAAAAGTAAAAATGTATTTTCTACACCACGACATATTTTTTTAGATTTTCCCATTAATTAAGAAAACCACATCCAAAATTCTATCTACTTTAATAAATAATTATATTTTCCAAAATCTATCACACAGTCATCCATTTCAAAAGTGTGCACGTATAGATAACACAAATATCCCATTTAATTCATTTCCGCGGAATCCATCGACGCGCATCAATATCTGTTGATAAAGTGATTGGACATATCAGTGTCACCGAGCAGATTGTGAGGGGCTTAATTGTGTCCCTGCTCATCATCCCGCTTGTCTATATCTGCGTGACGTCATTCAAGTGTGTGTGTGGCGCTGTCGAGTGGCCAACCACCCAGTACACTCCAGCTAGTCTATAGGCGTATACAAGTACTCCATATCACAAGGTATGTATGTATGTATGTGTACACTTCACGGGTTATCTTTGATTGACGGGAAATAATTTAATAAAATGATTTGATGTTTAAAGGTGTGATTTTTATTTAGTATTTGAAAATGGGCCGCGTTTTATCGAATTTGTTTGGTATACTTATAGAACATCAACGTGTTTGATGGGCCAGAACACTCGAATTAGAGTCACAATTTCCGTCTACAATCCAACGAAAAGCAACCTGTGTAATCTAAGCGATTTTGTAACCGGTCACGTCATCAATGCGAATCAATTCTTGGTTTTCGTTTTATGGCGCTGAAAGTGGTTTTGTGTGCAGTTTATTTGCCTATAAGTTTTTCAAAATTTTGAGGAAGGTTACAAATCGTGTATAAAGCGTGTATTTATAACTTTTACTTGTTTTTCCTCATAAGCTTTGCCTACTTTTAATGAGGAATGTAACTTTACCCTAAATTTATTTAATTTATTGAAAACTGGTGTTGGTATATTACAAAATCTAAATAACTAATTATTCTGTGAACAACTTATAAGTGATGTTAACATTTGATTTTTGAAATTATGTAGTTCGGACTTCTAAAAACAATGTATTCAAAGTAATTCTGGCTCTAAGTAAAATTATTTCAAGAAGTGACACGCTTTATCAGTGCTGACAGAATTGGGTGACCAAAGGAGGTTATGTTGGCATTACCTGTGTCTTGAGTATGCAAGGCCACAGGTTATGTTGGCATTGCCAGTGTCCTGGGTGTTCAAGGCCACAGACCACAGGGTTGTGTGCGCTGAACGACGGCAAGAAGACCGTGGTCTGTAAAAGGGGCGTGGCTTCGCGTCCGCTATCGGCAAAGAGAAACTTTTCCATTCCCGCGAACACTGCGAGACACGATGATTAGACCCGAGGCAACGCTCTTAATTGACAGAGATGTATTCCGTTCTAATTCTTTAATTAACAAAATTGTTTTAGATTTTCCTCTGTTTTTAAATTAATTAAATATGTTTAATCTTATTCTCCCGTTGTTTAACACAATTGTTTAAGGTGAGCCAATTACAAGGGGAGCTTTAATTCCTTTAATGACATTACCATCGGAATAAAACAAAAGCCAAGCGGCTTCCTTAATCAGGACTTTTCTTTTAGTTCAGTTCGTTCGTTCTTCTAGAGGTCATGCTGAAAAACACATAATTTTATATATATGGAATGTATCGAATAGTAGGGTAGTACATACTTATAATGATAAAAGGTACTCAAAGACACGACACGCTTCAAAAAGATCTCAAGGGATACCAAATAATCTAAACAAAACTATTTTTTGTCCTACAATAACTTCGTATGGGCATGTGCTGGTTCGTGTGCTTGAGCTAATACATTAATACATATGTACATAAAAGTAATACTGTTCTAATGAGGAGGAATGCCTGCTGTGTGGATTCAACTTTACTTGATATTCTTCTTTTCGCGTCACTAATTAGGTATAAAGAACTTTGATGGTTTGGAAGGAATGTCTTAAGTCGTAAATGGAACTCAATCTCAGCATTAATTTTATGAACAATCAACAAAATATTGACGGTTATTGTAAAGTAATTAATATTGAAAGAAGAGATGGTAAATATTGCAACACAAATGTGCCCGCCCTGGGAAATGCACTCTAGCTGCACGTACTGGTACTGTTGCCATTGAGTCGGAGTTCTAGAGTTGATTCCCACATCTTGTTTACTCTGGTAGACTACCATATTCTAATTTATGAATTTATAAACAAATATTTCTTCATTTATAAATAAAATTCCATTGTGTATGATAATATGATGTATTCGCTACTACAAGTATAATGGAAATACTCTACCACATTCCTACTTCTAAATGGACATGCCACTAATTCCAGCATTTCTTCAACATCAATATCAAATTAAAAGTACTCTAATAAACTACCTACCTTTTATTATTTATAAATTATACCATTATTATTTGTAGAATAACATTAGAATATAATACATGATTCGATACGATAATTATGATTGGATATGTTGCTATACTATGACGTACTTATGTCATTATAAATAATGTAATTGATCGATATTACAATTATTATTTCCCTAGTTATTATTGGCGTACCGTTATTTATTAGATTGCAAATATTTTCCCTAGCGATGCCATTTCTAAAAATTCCTAAACATGTCCTTATTTATAAAAATAAAACTCGAACAACAATGTTCCTCCCTATAATAGTTGGCATGGCAATTTCATCTTGTAAGTACCCCTGTGATTTACTATTGCCAATCTATGAACTAAGTATAATTGTGTATGAAAAACAATCCACCATGTCTATGATGATGTATGAACAAAGTATTATTATGTATGAAAAACAATCCTTCATGTCTATGATGATGTGTGAACAAAGTATGATTGTGTATGAAAACAATCCACCATGCCTATGATGATGTTTGAACAAAGTATGATTGTGTATGAAGAACAATGACCCGTGAATATGATGATGTATGATGATGTATGAAGGCCCCGTGTGTATGGCCTGTATCGCAGCCCGAGGCGGTACTGATCGGCAAAGGCGGTTTCCTATTGGAGACGGCAACTTGGTGTCACAGCTAATTGTGTGCGCGACTTTTTGATTTCTTCTCAGGCGGTCCGAGTCCAGTATAGCAGCTCCGCGTGCTGGGGCTAGTTCGCATCATGTACCTTGTCTTGCTGTTGGTGCTGGTGGCCGGCTACCAGGGCGGCGCGTACCAGGACTGCGGGCACCGGGGCGAAGAGAACGCGGAGGCCTACACTAATGAGTGGGTTGTGAGGCTGGAGGGTGGGCCTCAGGTAGCGCAACTTGTTGCCATGCAGATGGGATACACATACAAAGGACCGGTAAGTTGACATATTACATCGTTTTTAACACAATTGATACCACTTTAAAAATACGTGATATAAAAAAGCTGGACGAATAAATACAATCTAGAGCGTTTGGGAGATTTTGGAAATTCAGTTAATATAATTTCAGACAAAATTTAAATAGTAGACGACACTTTAAAAATGCATGGTATATACATAATGTTGCAAATGATATGATTTAATACAGTAAATAAAATCAAGAGCGTTTGTTTATTTTGTAAATACAGTTGATAAATTCAAACAAACATCGATAAATAAATAATCATTATTGACGCAGTTGACGACAATTCAAAAATGCAAGGTTTATCAAAAAATAGGACAACGAAATAAAATCTAGATGGTTTGAGATAAAAATTTGGGTTATACTACTGGTCCGTAGATTGGCTTTGGAGAATTTTTTCTATTGTTTTGTCCTTTTCGTCATTCTAATATCCACATGAATAATTAGCGAGGCTTTATCCCAGATTGTTTGTTTACGTACTCCAATCTTGGTATATTTCTATTTCCTCCTACACTGTTCTCTCACACATATGCTGATGTTTTCATTTGTGCCTTGAATAAAGTACAACTAAACCACATATTGTTTTAACAGGAAATGCATCCTTCACCCCCTACATGTTTTCATTAGGTAGCTAATACTTCGGGATGCTTCGTGCGAAAAACTGCATATTATGAGCATACTAAACACATAATTAATGTCATAACTCAATTAGAATCATGCTTCACGTATTTTGTATTTTTTGTTTTTTGGCTTGAGCTTATTCAGGTATTCAATGAGTCATGCACATCGTTCCGAGTTATTTGGTTGTATATAATAATGTAATGATTGATGTGTGATGGTTAGCTAATAGCACGACTCAAAAGAAATGTGAATTGGTGATGTCTACCCTAAATAATGTTAAACAAAGTTAATATGCTGCAGTCAAACAACACATAGTATGGTAATTATGTGTTACCAGAAATATTACCGACATAGGAATCATCACGCATCAGATATTTACTACTAATTCTTTATTGGAGTAAAATGCATATGTGATAAGAAAGGCCGCTAGTTTTGAAATGAAATTATCGATATTGGTTTCGGCTTTACAATTTTGTGAGAGGAGATTAAAAATGAATGAATACTATTAATGGCGTGTCTTTTAATAGGGCAAAACATGCAAATCGTATTTAGTCCTGGTATTATGGGAGTAAAAATCTGAGGTTGATGTGTACTTGCATTAATGAAAGAAGGCAATGAATTATGAGAATGCTGTTAAATTAATTCATTGGGGTGATCGTGATGAGTATTAACAGGAACACCACACAATATGATCCTAACTACCCGTTTTTCATTTTTAATGCACGGAGTCCGTATAGCTTTAAAGGCTGGTCCACACACAATTTAAGACAAGGTTTAATTGACATTTAAAACATAGGATACACGTTGTAGAGTTCTACACAAATGTTTTAGTTATAATACATTGTCTTAAGGTTTTGTTCTCTGTTTTAAAGTTGGGCAACTATTAACTTTAAGATCTTAAAAAAAAAATACGAGAATCTAAAGCACACAGCACACGTACTGCGGGGTCACTGCTCGTGGGTATAACAGCTCCATAATATGCACTTATTTATCTGCGAGCCGCGCGGGTCCCCATTGGGTCGCACACATCGCGAAACACGATTAAATGCGCCAGCGGAGTAGCTAATTCTATAAAGAATATCATAAAATTCAACACTTGACGTTTTATTTCGTTCGAAACTCGGGTAGAAAAGGAAAATAAATGAAAAAATCCGCTCTTTCACAAAACTGTGTTTTGTGAAGTTGATAAATATTGAACCTTTTTAAAACTAAAATATCATAATTATAATGTGTATTAGACTTATTAGTACATATATAAGGCTAATTAAGATTAATTATCCAAAAGATAATGGAATGAGCGATGTGGGTTGTGCTTCAGCAAAATAGGCAACACGCGTACGATTTGTTTTGTTAAACCAAACACTTAGTTTAATAGTATTAGATACAAAAAGTATATTAATGCAAGTCGCACGTAAAAAAAGAAATTTTTAAATAGGTTTAATGTGGTCGCATTTATTATAGTTTTAACTGGGGATCTGAAACGCGTACAGGTGGCTGTGACGCAATGGTTCTGTAGACGTGGCAGAACAGACCAATCGCTGTGGCGGTGAGCGTACGAAGAACAAAACTATGACGTCAAATCCACTCTACATGGCGGTGGTTCGTTTTTCGCGCCCTTTTATTTATCGTTACTAAACCAATTATTTTGAGGCATAGACTGATCCGTTTTTCAAAATTCAAAGACACAAAATTATTAAATGAGAGACAAGGTATTTAAAAATCGATTACAATTTTCATACGCGTGTTCCCTATTATTTTAAGCATCTGAGAACATTTTCTCTTTTTCTTTCATATTGTCGAATTTCTTGTAATTTCTAGAAATCGGGCACTCAATCTTCTTCTTTAGTGGAAGAAACGGGATACGAAAATGGTATTAAAAAAGGACATTCGGGGTACAGAGCAAGAACTAAGAACATTGTGGATCCAAATATTAAATGTGATATTTCGTATACTGGAAATGAAAATTCGTAGATTTAAGAAATCTGAGTAGAGTTGATTCATTCATATTGTCTTCGTAGAAGTCACCGAAAGTGAAGGTTATGTTACAATGAGGGGTACACGGGACTGCTCCACCTCCAACCAACCCCCACACGGAACAACTCCCACACAGATCCACTCCCATGGAACAACCCCCACATGGAACAACCCCCACAAAAAACAACTCCCACATGGAACAAGGCCAACACTATGCTAAAGTGCGCATTACATTTGCTGCATATAACATACATTATAGGTGTGTATACCGAGTACCGACTATCAAAATCATATAAAAACCATTGTTCATGGGGGGGTTGTTCCATGCGGGAGCTATTCCATGATTGCATGTGGCAGTTGTTCCTTGTGGGAGTTGTTCTGCACCCCCACCATGGGTATGACATCAAGCTGTAGTAATATGTTGGCTACATCTCGATTTAGCCATCCTTACACTAGTTAAAAGTATGTTGTAGGCCTACTTTTGATTGATACCATTATACTGTATAAATATATTATGTAAATTTAACTTGTTGCAATATAGAGTTAAACGAATCTCAAGTTTGACAGTGCAGGAGGTGCTTGCATTTGAGCTATAGGCTCACAATCATGCAAGAGATACAAATTCTTCCAATATTTATTATTAATGTTGAATGAATGGTGAAAAAATACATCAATTTCTATCTTCTTTATGTTCCAAATTTTACGTTTGATTGAACACTTTAGACTATGCTTATTGCACGTATTACAAAAATTTAAATGTTTGGAAAATTCTAATAAACATTATATTATGTTACAAAATGTTATACATATTATTCTGTTTGAATAACATGACTAATATTTAACTTGAACATTATATCTGTACACATTTATAGATATAACTACGGCATCTTGAATAACAAGTCCTTGAGTTGTCCCCAACTTGGTTGATCCGGCTCTTCATATGTTGTTTACTCCGTATACTAAGTACAAACAAACATTACGTGTGTGACGTCACAAAATGAGTTAGCAAAGATGGAATTGAATGTGATTTTTGCCAAATACGTGGAATTATTAGAATGTCACGATTTCGAGTAAAAACCACGTAATTTCGATGAGTAAATATTTAACTTTGAAGTACGGTTTTTAATCAATGGTGAACAGAAAATGTAATTAATGTTTGGTTTTCCGTATTAAGTTCGTAAAAAAATAAAAGGTATTTAAAAAAATAATAATTACAGGCTATGCCACTTTTGAAAGGGTTTCGTGAAACTCAATATTTAAGGCGTTCACGATAGAAGCTCGATGAATTCTTACCCGAAGCTTTCCGAAGCTCTCCCGAAACGAGCCGAACAGACTTGTATTTTGTTGCGTCAGTTTAATAATACAAATATTATCTTGATTGCTACAAAACGATCAAAATTAATACCTGCTCGGCGCTTACACCAATACTCTTTTATTTTCTTTACAGAAATTCAGATGATTAATATTAATATCACACGTAATGGTTCAAGCTTGGGATCACGGGTTATGCCAAATATTTACACATCTTAAAATATAATTGATTTAAAATCATTAATATTAATTCGATCGAAACTTATATAACCAAATGTGTATGTTCATTTAAATCAATAAATGAGGAACTGCTTGAACCAAATAAATCGATATTGTGTAATAAAACTTATTTCGTTTAAATTTCAACTTTTACATTGAAGTTGAACAAACTGTGTAATGCCAGTACTTCAAACTAAATATTTACTCGGCACTTCCACCAAAATCTTTAAATCACAGTGATTTGACATTCCTTTAAAAGTTTAGAATTTGTTAAAATGTCGCTGATAAACCATTACTTACGGTACTTTTTTTAGTAACGACCAATTGTTACATTATTTTTATTAGGGCCTTTACAGCTGAATTTGAATTAAAAGTAATTTGTATCGTTTAAAGGGATGGACACACTGAATAATTTTACATTACACGGCAGTTATTTTTTAATTTGTAGCAATTTCAAGACATTTAAGTACCAAGTACCAATACAATAATTTCTTTTTAAATCTTTTTTTAATAATAACCAATAATTAAGGAATCTAAAATGTCGTAGGTTGTAATAGTTTCAAAAGACGATATACGACTAACTAAGACTAATTTACGAAGTATTTCATGGTGGGTGTTTGCGAGCATACATGCAGATTTTTTTTTTAAATTAAGGATTTTTCTTTTATAACAAAAACACAAATTAAATTCCAAGATGGCGGACAAAGAGAATGTGGGTGATGCAGTGAAAGAACTAAAAACCAAAATAAGAGGGGAACTATGTTGGGGATGTAAAAAAGGGCGTTTTGGTAGGAATACAGTGCGTAAAGTGTGAAGTATGGGCTCATTTTGGGTGCGCCGGAGTGGAAAAAAAGGGGTATAACAAAGTGAAAAGTGACTGGGCATGTGGGTGTGACAAAAGTGGGGTTATGAAGCACGCAACAGGAAGGCCTAGGCCTAGCAGGCTGGGCGAAAATGAAATAGAAAGTGATATAAGCTGGAGGATAGAAATGACAAAGGAAATGAATGTAATGAGAGGAGAGATCCAAAAGCTGAAGAAGAGCGAGGAAGAACTAAACGATGCATGTGGGTGCATGTGGACATGTGGGTGTGACAAAAGTGGGGTTATGAAGCACGCAACAGGAAGGCCTAGGCCTAGCAGGCTGGGCGAAAATGAAATAGAAAGTGATAAAAGCTGGAGGATAGAAGTGACAAAGGAAATGAATGAAATGAGAGGAGAGATCCAAAAGCTGAAGAAGAGCGAGGAAGAACTAAACGATGCCTTAGCAGACAGGCTAGTATGGGAAATGGAGATGGAGAGCAATATGAAGATGCTAGTAGCAGGGAGCAAAGAAATTAAGGAAATGATGAGAAAGGAGAGTGAAGAAAGAAAGAAACAGTATAAGGAGACTCAAATAAAGGTCTACAAACAAAAAGCAAGAATGGATGTGGTGTCGATGAACCAGTGTTTCCGACCAAAGTGTGAAGAGACGAGGGACTTGACAAGGAGGGCAGAGGAAATTCTAGGCTGGCGAGATAAGGGAGACGCACCAGATCCGGTCAAACAAGGCCTAAGGCCCATGGTAGGGGCAGACCTAGACAAACCAGACACTAGGCCTATGCTAGGAGAAAACCGGCTGGACAGGCTAGGCCTACACCTGGAGCCAAGGGTAGAAAATTGCCAAGTTGCGAGGCCAGTAGGACTAAGCCAAGAAGTAGTGCCTAGGGACAAACAAGACCTAGGACTAGAGCCCATGGGAGAAGCAGATAGGCCTACTAGGCAGGTAAGGATAGGCCTAGGCTTAGAACCCACAAAGGAGGTACCGATATGCCTAGAACAAGGGGGAAACTGGCTAGACAGCTCACACGTACAGCCGATGGTAGTTGAAGGCCAAACTAAGGTGAAGGCATTATTGATAGGGGACATCCGAGGAGGAATATGTCGATACTTCTGCAAAGAAGAGGGTTTCAGGGCCAGGGCATATCCTGGAATAAGGATTAGAGAATTACAGCAAAAACTGGAAGAGGACGAGAACCTGGGGCCTGAAACAGTACGCCTAGTACTGCATGTAGGAAATCGGGATAGCTGGAGTCGAGAAGGAAAAATGCAGAAGATAGAAGATGTGAGAGGTCTATTGCAAACAGCAAAGAGCAAGTACACCAGTGCCCATATAAGTATGTGTGGAGTAACAACAAGTGCTGGCGTGTACGTAAATGAAGCAATAAAAAGGGTATGCGATAGTGAAGGGGTGGCTTTCATTAGCCCTTTGGAGATGATGGGCCTAGAAAGACAAGGTAAATGGGACCGTGAGGAGAGAGTGGGAGAATGTGTGAGGAGATTAGTTATGAGCCTGAATCCCATAGACGGACAGAACACGGAGGAGGTGAAGCAGGCCAACAAGGTATCAACGAAGGATTTTTACCTCACCCGGGTATGGACCCGGAAAAGGTAGGAATAGCTAACGATAAAGTGAAGGAAGTGAAATGTGTACAGAAGGGAACAAATAGGTGGACAAAAGGGGAGCACAAGGTAGGCGCGGAAGTCGTAACGGGTCATAGAAAACATCAGGAGAGGAAAATAGGAAAGGTGAAGAACAGGAAAGTACTTACAAAGACAGAAAATGTTTATAGGTTTGGAACCATTAATCCAAAACGTATAATGAACATAGGCACCTTGAACATCGTCTCCCTAAATGGAAAAATAGAAGAGCTTATTGATACGATGATAGAATGGAAAATGGAACTGCTTGGACTCAGTGAGACTAAATGGATTGGGACTGGGGAAAAGGAACTACGAGGTGGTTACAAGATGATGTGGTCAGGGGGCAGTGAAGGAAGAAATGGGGTGGGTTTAATAGCTAGCCCAAGATATAAAGACAAAATAGTGGATATACGATACGTAAGTGACAGACTAATAAAAGTAGAAATTATAATAGATCGGGAAAAAATTGATGTTATCCAAATATATGCACCCCAAACTGGAAGACCTACAGAGGATAAAGATAAGTTCAGAGATGACCTAGAAGCACTGATTGAACATAATTGTGTGATTGTTATGGGTGACTTCAATGCCATGGTTGGGGTAGAGAGATATGGGTTTGAAGAGGTATTAGGTCCACATGGTTGGGGAAAGAGGAATGTAGACGGAAGAAAGATGTTGGAACTCTGTACACGAAACTCGTTAAAAATTGGTAATAGCTGGTTTGAAAAGAAGAAGAACAAGCATAAGATAACAAGATATGGATTTGGAGAAGAAGGAACAAGATGTGAATCTATTATAGATTACATATGCATAGGAAAAGAGATGGAAAAGAGGCTAGAAGATGTGAGGGTCATACCCTCAGTAGCATTGGATGGTGACCATAGACTGCTGGTAGCCAAACTATATGAAGGTAAAGATTGTACAAAAAAGAGAGGAACAAAAAAGAAACGGATTAAGACGTGGAAGTTACAGATAAAGGAGGAAAGAGAAATCTTTAGGCAAAGGATACAAGATAGGGTGCCACACGGAGAAATCAAAGGGATAGAAGAATAATGGCAAGCATTTAAAAGTGCGTTCGTAGCCAGTGCTGAGATAGTATGTGGAAGAGCAACAGGGAAAAGAAAGGAGAAGGAAACACCATGGTGGAATGAAAAAGTAAAAGAAGCAGTTGGGAATAAGAAGCGGGCATGGAGAGAGAAGAACAGGAACTATACAGAGGAAAATGTAACAAAGTACATAAGGGCAAAGAACAGTGTAAAACAAATAGTGATGAGAGAAAAAGAGAAGAGCATGGAGGAGTTTGGAGATAGACTTCAGAAAGACTTCCAAGGAAATAAGAAAGTGTTGTATAACATGGTGAAAGAGAAAAAGGGAAGAACTGAGGAGGCACATTTTCTACGGAAAGAAGATGGAACGGTCACAAACGAGCCACACGAGAAGATTAGACTATGGAAAAACTACTTTGAGAACTTGCTTAATGTTGACGATGCAAGGAAGGGAGGGGCAGCACATACAAGTGAGAAAGAAGGCAGTGAGGAGCTAGCTACAGCGGAAGAAGATGAAGGAGAAGAGGGGAAGAAAAAAGAAGAGGAACTCTCGGAAGCAGAAGTCAAACTGGCGCTAAAAGAGATGATGAATGGGAAAGCACCCGGAGTTGATGAAGTAGTTGTGGACATGATCAAAGCAGCAGGAAAAGAGGGGGAATACTGGATTTTTAGAGTGTTAACAGCAGCATGGAGAGATAAGAGGATTCCAGAGGACTGGGAAAAGGGTGTTATCATACCAATATTTAAGAAAGGGGACAAAAAGCTCTGTGGAAATTATAGAGGTGTAACTCTACTCTGCCATTGTGCTAAACTATATGAAAAAGTGCTAGAGAAAAGAATGAAAGAACATGTGGAGAAAAGCTTAAGGGAGGAATTACATGGGTTTAGAAGGGGCCGGTCAACGGTGGACCTGATTTTCTCAATACGTCAAATGATGGAAAGAGAAAGGGAAAATGGTGAGGAGATATGGATGGTCTTCCTAGACCTCACAAAGGCCTATGATAGAATGCCCAGAGAGAGAGTGTGGGAAAGCCTAAGGAAAAAGAAGGTTGACAGAAAACTAGTGGAAAGAGTGCAGAGCATGTATATGAAGAGTTAGAGTTGCGTGGAAACCAGGGAGGGCAGAACGGATTGGTTTGAAGTCAAAACAGGTTTAAGACAAGGAAGTGTGCTGTCACCGATGCTCTTTAATATAGTACTTGACGAGATATTGAGGAAAGTGGAGACAGACGGACCGGAGGCATCTAGAACCTTAATTTATGCTGATGATGTTCTAATATGGGGAAAGTCACGGGAAGAAGTACAACAAAGAGTAGATAAGTGGAATGAAGGGGCTCAAGAGTTTGGATTAGAGATAAGTATGGCTAAGAGCGAAGTGATGGTTATGGGGAATAAGAAGAGGAAAGCGGATAGACCAAAGATTGTACTGCGAGGCGAAGAACTAGTAGAGACTCAAAATTTCAAGTATCTTGGAAGCATCATCTCATCTGATGGTAAAATTGACAAGGAGATTGGAAGACGAACGGGGACCGCTGAAAAATTTTTCCAGTTAGTGAGGAAACTGATTTGGAAAAAAGATATACCAAGGCAATGCAAATTGTTAATATACAAAGCATATTTTGTACCAGTACTCACGTATGGAGCGGTGACTTGGCCAGTTGGGGGAAAAGAAGAAAAAGCAATACAAGCAGCAGAAATGAAGTTCCTAAGGAGTGTGGCAGGAGTGACCAAGATTGATAAGATAAGGAGCTCAAAGATAAGGAAGGAACTTGGAGTGGAGAGTCTAAACTTTAAGCTGGGAAAAGAAAGATTGCGGTGGTTTGGCCACATGAAAAGAATGCAGGAAGACAGGATCCCGAAAATCGAGTTTGAGAAAGAAGCAGGGAAAAAGAAAAGAAAGAGGGGAAGACCAAGACTGAGGTGGGAAGAAGTGATAGCAATGGACGTGGAAAGAAGAAATGCAACTTGGGAAGAGGTCAATCAGGAACGATGGTGGGAAGATAGAAAAGTATGGACAGAATTTGTAGAAAGAGCAGAAGAAGAAGAAAGTGAAGAGGAGGAGCCGGAGGAAGTTAACATGAGGGAAGCGTCAGGCATGGCCAGCCGGCTTCGATGTACCTAGGGGCCAGAATATGATGGGATGAAGTTCCTATCCCCTACCCGACTTCATTGTTGGACACAGGGAGCAGATATAAAAAAAAAAAAAAAAAAAAAAAAAAACATAAAATATTAATGTGTAAGCATTTATGAATGTTTTGTATTTAAATTATTACCTGAAAGAAACGTTTTATCACTCATTGTAAACATAAAATGTAGAAGGAAACTCTTAATTTTGTTATTTGTAAATTAACGTAAATACGAGATAAAAGATACATTTTAATTTCAGTAATGTCTAAACAAAATTGTGAGCATAAGTTGGCAAAAACTATGACAATAACCGACATTTCCAAACAAGTTTTCAATTTTGAAAGAAAATATTTTTTTTACTACGCCAACGGATTTCCCTCTGACCATAATGTGATATTTTCAAAAGTAATGACATTGGGAAAAAGAAAATGGACGTTTCCATTACAATAATATTGCTCAATTTTTCTTACTGAAAACATTTTCTAGGTACGTAAAGAAACATCGGACAACCTCCAACATGTTTATTTAAAACAAGAATAAATTTAAAAGTCTGTATTTCGTGGCAACTTGAAGAGGGGAATTTAATTTCCACGGGGATATTCACTTATAAACTAAAAGTCCTTTTTGTAATCGCTATCAACCCATGTATTCATTTCCAGCCTAAACGGTTCTAAGCAGGGTCTCTTTAAAACCACGTCTATTCGTAAATTAATTATTTTTATTTTTATTTTTTATTCGTTAATAAATGTGTTTAATCTTTGTACTTTGATTGACATACTCGCGAGTAAATTATATGTTTCCATAAATACCATTTTTATCTTTCGGAATTTTTTGTATGGACAAATTTTGAAGTTACAACTTAATATTATTATTATTTATTCTGTCACATTGGCAACACCAACGGTCAATAAGACAGAGTCTTTATCTAATAAAGAATTACTATTTGTACAGCTGGTTGTGTCGAGACATTGATGTTTAACAGGCAATCGATGTCCTTTGTCTTAGAGCAAATCATGTAGTTCCTATTTGGAATTGGTTCTCTACCTTAACTTGCTACTAATCAAACCCAATGTAATGCGTCTTCATTAGGCCAGACAACTGGGTTGTGTAGGAGGCTTTACTGGGCCTACCATGAATGGGGAATGAGTTACAATGTTGCGACATCGACAACTCTCTCGGTAACCAAACATTCACCTCACAAGTCATTTTACGTTTATTATGTTCTCGTAGTAGTTCACAGTGAAACCAATTAGAATTACATGTAAGAAAATTATCAAATGTTGGGTGCCAAAAAAGGATCAAACAATTACACGATTTTAAAATGTATCACTCCTACCTCATTTTTTTTTTTTTAGCTAAACACATATTATTCATATTTGCTAGTTTACATCAAATGGCAATGTTTACATGATATTATTTATCTTGTAAATATGGCAGCTATATCGTCAGTTAAAATTTTTTCTAAAATAGGTCCAACGTACCCTAGTTAATTAAGCTTGGAAATTGAAACCAGAACTTCTGAAAGTTACAAAATTGTTTTTTTCGTAATTTTGATTGTACCGGTACCGTAGATATTGCTAGATGTACGCCGTTTCGTTCAAAACATAACCTCGCCCAGAAATACACATTTGTGATAGCCAACTTTTATTGTAGTTAATTAACATACTTTGTTCTAGGACGTGAGGAATTTTCAGTTCGTTATCTTTAATGGTATGTGTGCATTGATTTTTCTCATCTACCGGTACAAAATAGCTCATTTGTACCGGTAGATTAGAAAAATCATAGCACACATACCATTAAAGATAACGAACTGAAAATTCCTCACGTCCTAGAACAAAGTATGTACATTAACTACAATAAAAGTTGGCTATCACAAATGTGTATTTCTGGACGAAGTTATGTTTTGAATTAAGCGGCGTACATCTAGCAATATCTACGGTACCGGTACAATCAAAATTACGAAACAAATAATTTTGTAACTTTCAGAAGTTCTGGTTTCAATTTCCAAGCTTAACTAGGGTAATACATATTTTAGAAATCTGAAAAACCGTGCCCGCACAGTCTTAATGAGATTCCGTTAGCCCTATACGGTGAAGTAACTATGTATAATGCTAACGATTGAATTGAGGTTTTCAGTCGGTCTGTGATTTTCCATGTTGGAATTTGCTTAAATATAATTGGAATAGCATACTGGCATACATTTAAATGATGACCCAGATTTTAATAGTAACAAGGTCGCTGGCGCGACCTTGTTCCCTCGCCAGTCATTTCCGGGGCATATGTTACAAACTAATCAAATACTGACAGTGTCACTTGTTATAATTTATAAAACGACGTGAAGTAAATAAATATTTAAAAAAATTAATAGTTGAAAGAAACACATTTCGCCCTCCGAGATACCAGGGTGATGTAATATTAGCTCTAAAAGAACATCCACGAGATTAAAAATAATCTGCTGATACGATGATTCGATTACATTAATTAAAATCGTGACACACTACTCTTACAACACTATATCGACAACATTAGGATTATGATTTTATCTGTAAATGGACTTATGCCATTTACTGTAGGGCGCGATCAATTTAAAAAATATATATATAATGGAATTGGAACGTATATAACAATAGAAGCTCATTTTCCCCAAACGTAAATAGGACCCATCATTTCTTAAAAATGAATCATATTTTAAAATATTAAAACGGTCTTCTGCTATGATTTTAAATTGCCATTTAACCAATAATAAAAACTAAAAAGTGTGATAAGATAATCATTATAAATGTTTACGCATATTGACAAAATGTAAGGATAAAATTGAATTGTACACCATTTCATTTACCGAACTACTTATAACTCCAGTCCTCCAGACAGGCTTTGAAAGTCCCTGTCTCAACTACATACTGCACTTATGGACTACTCACACTAGGAAAACGCTCTGTTTGACGCGTTGATAAACGAGCGCGTCCATATGTCCACGAACTTTCTGGCGAAAAGTTCTCAAAGCCATCGTCATTGTTCAATGAAAGTGACAAAAATGTGGAAAGATTTGATTTTTTACTGTTATAGTTATTACACTTCCTGCCATTGTTCAATAAAAGATCGATTGTCCATATAAATTATAGCTTGGATGTTTCGTTGTCATAGTTACTTCACTACAATTCAGCAATACAAAATTGTAATTTGTACCTACAATTCTCATCGGATCGCGTTGAAATTTGTATATTCGTGACCGGCTAGAAATTTACTAAAAAATGGCTATCTCACATTTTGCCGCCATTGTGTTTGGGAATAACTTTGTAATAATTAAATTGTAACTTTGTAACTTTTCAACAGATTTGTCCACAAAACTAATGACGTTAAATCCACATCGAGGCTTGTAGATGGTCCAAATTTCAAATTGATCGGACTTTTCGTTCGACCGCTATCGCGATCAAAAAAAAAACAAACATTTTTTTTAAACCCCGTTTAGTCACCCCTGAATAATAATTGTACGTATTATTTAGTTTTTTCTATCACACACGACTGGATTTACAATATGAATGTGTATTTTTCGTAACAATGCATAAACATTACTTCAGATTGGCCATAAAGTGTAAAACCAAAAACACACTCTAAAATTGTATGAATTTTCTGTAACACGTAGCGTCGCACAAGTATTTACGATCACACGGCCTACACATGTGTTCATACAACGTGCACAAACAAAGACAAATAAATATAACACACACAAGGGTGAAGTGAACACCTTAAACGCAATATCCAATAATCACTTCATTAATGTTGATAGCACACTCATAGATCGTCGATTATACAAATCACATGGACAAGTCAACACGCACCCATGCACTCGCTGTGAAGACTACTGCATATGTGGACGGATTTTGTTCTCATACTGATTTTAAGAAACAACCCCCCTCACGCCACATAAATATCGGAAACCATAACGGCCACGGCCAGGCACAAATTCTGTGACACTTTCCAGATGAAATTTGATCCTTACAGTCAGCCCCACCGATTATAGCATGACCAAACCATTACGCGGACCACAAGGCATCTGTTTTCACAGCACAAGAAATTCCACACAAACGGGGGAAATTAGGACATGGCAATAATCCGTAAACGATATACCAGGAAACATAGAAATCGGTAGGCCTAACGAGTGCATCAAAAAAATCATACAATACATATCATATTGCACAATGATCATAAACTTCATGAAACAATAAATATAACAGATTTCGTAGATATTGTTCTAAGTGCGATAAAACAATTTGAATTCAGTAAAACGTAATGCTTTGATACTTTGACTTTTGGGCAAGACACGTACTACATACCAAAATTATGAAAATAATAATTATTATTGGTGAACCAATAATATTAAAAATAAAATAATTAGAATCCTGAGACACAACTCCCATAAAACAATCCCGACATCATTAGGATTATGAATTTTTACCTGTAAATTGGACTTGCAAAAAGGAGAATGAATGCTATTTCTACTATATGAATATATTAATTTCTTTATGCATGTCATGTAAGGGCTGAAATTTATAATCTGATAATGTTTCTACATACTGTTGTGGCATTAGAACATAGTGACGAACAGTGTCCAGATAGGCAAAATGAATTCTATCACGGCGACACAGTCAAAACTGCGAGCTATACGATAATTTAGGTGCATGTTCCGTTTTTTGTATAAACACATGGTAAGATTCCCCCTCCCTCTCCGCCTCTGTGAAACAGACCCCGATGTGAAACAGACCCTCATAATTCACTTACCACTAAACATGATGCCATTAACCAATAAGCTGGCAGCGTGCTTTTACAGTGAAGCCACAGTTTACTGACGTTTCGTCACACAACATATCAATTAACTTCAATTAATTAAATACATACAGGGGGAAGTCGGAAGGGTTTATTTTATATCCAACTGTCCGGTTTGAGGATCACATGGGACAAGCTAAGAAAGTGGACCGTATAAAGAAGCATACCTATAACTCGACTATTTCCTATTATACGACCTATTACAATCTTACAGATATCGGAGTAATAGGTCTTATGATAGTTGATAGGTGAAGAAGAACCTGGGTTTTCGAGACGTCCCGAAAATTATTCAAGCCGAGTGCAAGCTTCACCGAAGATATGTTTTATGCATTTTACGTTTATCTATTTCTATTTTTAGGCATCACTTTCTTATTAGCTTTTTAAAACATACATTAAGTGTTAATTGCTTCAGTTTCAATTTTTGTTTTTAATAAATGTTTTGTTATTGTTCCGTGTCGAATGGCAAGAGCTTTGGCTGTAGAGACCGATATTGTTAATGAAGGTTCTACTATCATCAAGTCGTTTGATGTTCTGGTTACGAGAGGTATGTGCATGGTTTCTTGCGAATATTAATCAGTGATACATACGAATAAATATATTCAACGTAATACAACCAATTTGATAATCGCTGTCGTATCATACGAAAGTATACCACAAAGTTGCAACTGCTCTAACTCCGGCCGTACATACAAATCTCTTGCTAATTGCGCTATCGGGTACATCCCGCAAATATTAGAAAGAAAAAATGATACACTGTACACACTTCATAAAATCTTAGTATGTAATATAGGCCTACACTTTACAGTGTAGGCCTACACCAAATGAATACATATCTGTGTAATATTAATATCATGTTTTATTGTTTTCCGTATTACAACTTTCACGTTTTTTTTTTCAATAACAGCCATATACATTTTGCAAGGGTAGCATCGTTGAGTAACTAACATATAATCCGGCTTTGAAGCATGGCGACATACGGTCTGGGCCAGACATTGTTTTTGTATCACCGGACAAATCCTCGGTTTTTGCATTGCCATAATAGTAATTGGGCATCTAACAATGGAAGACTCATTTGCGTAAGTGTACTACAACAGTCATTCCACATTTTGTCCACGCACACGTAAACACGAGCATTCCACTTGTCGTTCTTTATAGCGCGAGGCTGAGCTGAGGATCGTTCAAACTAGAATTATTCATCTATCCTTCAACCAATAGCATTGCTAATTTACATACTATTACATTCCTTTAGTGACAAATGCCATGCAAAAAATCAGTAATATGGGTTGCAATCTTCAACCAGAAATAAATTCATTTATCTTGCCGAGCCCAAAATGCGGGCCAAAACTTGACCTGTTTAGTCACCCCTGGATAATATTTTATGTATTATTTTGTTTTTTTCTATCACATACGACTGGATTTACAACATGAATGCGTATTTTTCGTAACAATGCATAAACATTACTTCAGATTGGCCATAAAGTGTAAAACCAAAAACACAATTTAAAATTGAATGAATTTTCTGTAACACGTAGCGTCTCAAATACAAATGTCAGAAATGTAAATGTTACGCTATTCTAAAGTCAAAGGATTACTACAGGTCAAGTTTGAGTTTCATAATGATAACGCAAAATTGATAGCAGACATTTTTTAAAAAACCGTAGCGATGTGCAAAGTAACAAATTTTGTTGTCTTACAAAACTTGCACTTAGTGGTACTTACGGCCGGCTCAAAATATTGAGATTTACAAAACACATACGTCATTCTACTGAGATCATTATTGACAAGTTTCATTTATATTCGTTAATATCTTCTACTTCAAATAAATACATCTTTCTTGTCGCGCGTGAAATGCGAACGGATACATACATACATACATACATACATACATACATACATATATAAATCTGGTGCAAACTTATAAGGCCGCTGTCGCGCCCTAAAAATTAGTATGATAAATCGTGCAGTTAATTAAGTTGTCACCTACACTTATAACCGTGCGGGAAAACAATAGACACACCAACTTAATGAAGAAGAGAGGAAGAATAGAACACAATGAAGAAGATAAATTCTGCGTGTTTTAAGAAGATTGTATACAATAAAATAGTTGTGGTTGGAGTTGAGGAAAATGATGTTATGAATGAAAAGCTTTCTATCGACGAGACGAGAACGTTTTGTAATTAACTTTTGGAGCGAATGCCAATTTAAGAAAAGTGGAATTTATATCCAGCGATGAAAACGTATTTTCTTTGTTACGGTTTAAATGGTGAATATTAAAATATGTATAATAAAAGAGAACAATAGAAAGACAATATCTTTGAGAAGAAAATGTTTTGGAAACATCAATATATTATATATCAATTTGTTGTATTTAAAAAATCGATTAATAGTAATTTACGTTTAACTTTTGGTTTCCGATTAGGTTTTATGACATAACTGATTAAGGTTAATGAACATTACTTAGAGAAAATTAACCCAACGACTTCTTCTTTGTATTTATGTAACAATTTTTGCCCTGATTGTGTAAATTATGAATAATGACCTGGCAGCACTGACCACAACTAGTAGAAGAATTTAAAGCAAAATAAGAACGAGAAAAATAATGAAATGTGCGCAAACTAATTAATGTAAATGTACCGTGTACTCTATTTGTCTTCATTCAATATTCAACTTATCCAAGAGAAGGAAGCGTTGTTACTAACTGAAACAAATGTGTTTATAAAAAGGTGGGAAAGAAGATACATTATTTTAAATTATCACATATGCGGTATGTCGCAATCCCGATTAGGTTCACGATTAAGAGACTTGTGAGCCCATTACATGTTTTAGTACCACATCAACGGCTCAGTCTAGTAATCCACAGTTACAATTTTTTCAATTATATAATAATTTTCTTTCTATACCTTACAAGGTAAAGATATCTACCACCAAAGACAAAAAATGATAATATTTATAATGAATGCATAAATGTACATGAAAACAACTGAAACAATATAGGAATCCTGCGAAAAAAACAACTATTACACATTTCATTATTCAATATAATTATTACAAGCACAAAATATTTACGGAGCATCATGGAGTGACATCTATTTTATTTCCCCCTCGAAATAAACAAAAATAACTGTAATAAGTTTGATACTGGATTAGGCTAGAATTCATAGTTGTCCCCTAAGGACGCCCAAATTGTTGCCAGGTATAACAGTTTCATGCATGTTTTTTCCCTTATATTTCCCTTATGTTATTTCTGAATGCAGGCCTATGTATATTTTGTAGTTTTGTATGTATATTTAATTTTGTATATAAAGTAGGACGTATCTATATTTTCAGTTTGTACCAATTACAAATCGCATGGCGAAATAAAATAAAATAAAACAAATCCATAGCAACAACGGGCACCCCTATGGGTAGAGGACGACTATGAAAACTAACAACTCTAGTGGTGGCATTTTTTTACGTATAACAACTCGTCATGAATGCCTGATACTTGTGTGTGGCAACGTCAATATTATAACTATTCTACGAGCTGAAAGGAAGAGATGAAACTTACTCCCATACATGCTTCATGAAAGAACACACGGATGTACATTTTAGTACAAACTATTAGTACTTTGCCGTGCGCTCCGCTCCACAAATAAATACCAAACACACCAGAGTGCGTTCAGTTTAGAGTTGATTATCAAACACGCTAGGATACCGGCCGAGCGCTCCCACAGAACATAATCCATTATCAAATGCCCCACAAATGATGCAATTATACGAGTATTATCCCCGTATTATGGCCGTATAACTTTTAAACTTTAACAGATAACCTTCTAGTATATAAAGCCGCTACGATAAGCTTTCAACTTACAGCATAACTTTTGCAGTGCTTGATTATTCACATTATTTATCATTATTAATCATTAATTCACATTTTGTGTTGTTAATAATCATTCATAATGTAAGGGGGTTGTCGAAAACACGAAGTACCAAACAACAGTACGGCAAATTATTGGTGAAAGCAATAACGATAACATCTTAAATTAATAATGAACAAAACCACATTCTTCTAAATTTTTACTCAATATATCCTTTTAGTAATTTCATAATTACAATGATAATTTTTGCTCAATCATTTAAAGTTTAAACTATCTTATTAGGTACCTACTATTACTATTTGTAATACACAATATACTACAATAACTATTCACTTGTTGATAATTTTTATCATATGAATTCGCGTACAGCATTTTTGCTGACGTCACTTATATTAGTGAGCCACTGGCCAACAAAATTTCAGTATTTGTAAAAGCCACCCGCTGGTTGGCTCTGACTATCGACACTATTTTTATAGTATTATTAATAAAATCGAAAATATAAATGAACCAAGTACATGAAATACTTAAATGTGGCATCAACACAGCGCACTCATTTCTTTATTATTCATTACTAATTATTCATATTCTGTATTATTATTATTATTACGGTACTTGCATTTGCTTCTATAAAAGTCAAAATTAATTAAACGACAAAGGCTGGGTAGACCTGTTCCAACGTGTTATGTCATCTCTAAGCTGGAATTATGATAAACGTTGTCTCCTGTTCGGGAGCATATTAGGACCATTCCCGCTAACTTTGATAACTTGAAGTAGCAGATGTACATAACCAAAGGGGGGAGGGGAGAGTATAGGCCTGTATAGCACGTGGCGGAAGTGTTCAAATTCCACGCACATCCACACGGCAGCACGTTGGTCCTTCCCCTCCCCCCCCCCTTATCAACATGTAGCTTCACCCCTTACATAGAAGACTGATTATCGATTCCGCATCTACTCCCCCATTGGCTAAAATAATAAGGGGAGACAGAGGGAAAGAAGGGAATGAAAAATCCAGCTTGCGAAAGTACCTCCTCGCTGCTCCTGATACCCTGATATCGACGTCCACAGTCGGGTCACCGTGGGCGGCGAGGCCAAACAACCACGCGTCCAATCGATATATCGACGCGATGCATTTTGAAGCGTCACCCCCCTCCTCGGTATTAGGTATTCATAGGCCACGCGCTCGGCGTACATCTGTCTCACTCGAACACATCTGTCAACTGATTTGCTATGCAAATAAAGAACAATTGATTAACATGTTTGGATTTACTTACCGCATAGAGAGATACGGTAAACTGACATATACTGATTGACAAGGATGTTCTACAAAATAATATATAAACGCAGGTTAAAAAATTGTACTCATTTATTTTGTAATGTGTATCCTATTTAAACCTCGTTTATTGTATAATATAGTTTGTATAGTTGGGCTTGTGCGTTAATTCACGCTTCTAACTCAAATGGTCAGGGTTCGATTCCGGATTCTCGTTGTAATTTTCTAATTTAGGAAATTAGCAATTCAGCCTATCTGTATCATACTGGTCTATGTATTGTAGACGGCAACTTTCAAGCCGTCATAGCAACGAAAAGCACATAATAAATGATATAATGACCCCCATTGAAAATCGTTTCCTCTAACTGATAAGGTAAACAATAATATTATTCAAATTATTTATTTTGGAAAATTACTTTAAACTTCAGAATATTCTAAATTTCTCCACTTCTTTGGGAAACGATATGGGGCAATGTACCACGAGTCTACTATTGGACTTGATATGTGTTGTGTAATGCAGGTGTCGGGGTTTGCGGACACCTACCGCATGGTCAAAGAAGACCACCCGCAGATAAACAAACGGGGGCACTCCAGACTGACGCAACGCTTTACCGCAGACACGAGGGTGAGTGCGGACGATCCTTTTTAAGAATCTCTGGAATCTAGATCATCTACACTATATTATTTAAAATTTTCGATACTGAATATCGTACTAAGATCAAAAACCTTAAATTCCCATGCTTTTCGAACCATTCGTATAGACACTCTTAAACCCGTTCAATCCCGAATGAATTTCGTAGGTTATATTACATTTCCAACTTCATAAACTAGAAAGTTTTTTTTTGAAGTATGAATAAACATTTTCAAAGTTACCACTATAAATTTTTAAACAAATTTGATAATTTTAGTAAGTTATTTGAGTTAATTTTTTTTGACAAACTAGTTAAAAAATTATACTTTGTGAACGGGATTATTTTGTTGCAATCTTTAAGTTCAACTCCGAAAGTATTGTTAGTTTATCAAATTTGAAAATTGTCATTGGAAGATATCCGTATTTTGTCTACTTTTTTCACATCCCAAAGTCATACCAATTATAGTAAATAAACGAGGGTAAAATGTCCTGAAGGGAAAGTTCGAGCCAAATTTAAAACATCAGAAGTCAAAGAGATGTATTTCAAAGCTGGGACTAAATTCCAATTCCACTGTTGCCTTATTGCTACGCGCGCTAGTAACGAAAGGCGTATTTATGTCTCCAAACAGGTTCTATGGGCTGAGCAACAGTTTGCCAAACAGCGCGATAAGCGAGGCGTCGTCCCTCCTACGCCTGACGTCATTGATCCAGCAGGCGTCGTGACGCGCGTTAAGCGGTTTGATCTCTCGATACCGTACAGAGGAGATCGCTTTCTGTTCAACGATGAACTCTGGGACCAGCAGTGGTACATGGTGAGTGAACTCAACGTGAACACATGAACCCATGCATTACAACATATGCATAATACACTTCACTTGAAACGGTACTTAGTTTGGTAAATCCGCGCTAGGCTAGGTAACAAAGTCTTAAGGTCAAGACAAGGTCATGCATTGTTTCAGGACGACACGCACATGTTCTGGTCTACGCCTGAGGGATCATTGGTTAAGTAAAGGTCATGTCAAGGTCATGTCAAGGTCGTGTCTTTTTCAGCACTACACGCGCATGTTCTCCCGGTTACGTGCGAGGGACCTCTAGTTAAGTAAAGGTCACATCAAGGTTAAGTCAAGGTCATGTCAAGGTCGTGTCTTGTTTCAGCACTACACGCTCACGCGCTTTGACCTGCCCAAGCTGGACCTCCACGTGCTTCCGGTCTACGCGCGAGGGATCTCTGGTCACGTCAAGGTCATGTCAAGGTCATGTCAAGGTCATGTCAAGGTCGTGTCTTGTTTCAGCACGACACGCGCACGCGCTTCGACCTGCCCAAGCTGGACCTCCACGTGCTTCCGGTCTACGCCCGAGGGATCTCTGGTAGAGTCAAGGTCACGTCAAGGTTAAGTCAAGGTCATGTCAAGGTCACGTCAAGGTTAAGTCAAGGTCGTGTCAAGGTTGTGTCTTGTTTCAGCACGACACGCGCACGCGCTTTGACCTGCCCAAGCTTGACCTCCACGTGCTTCCGGTCTACGCCCGAGGGATCTCTGGTCGAGGTGTCAGAGTCACAGTGCTCGATGACGGCCTGGAATACACTCACGAGGATCTACGCAAGAACTATGTAATTACGCTCTTCAATCGTTATTTTATGATTTTGTTTATATTTTGTTTTGTTATTCATCATAATCATCATATTTCATTATGTGTGTTGTAATGGCTTATGAATAACAAATTTGACAAATTAGACAGCTTCAGAATAATTTTATCCCAACACAATATTTCATCATGTGTTAGAATATCTGTAGAGTACGATAAAATCAAATACCGCATTCTTGCAAACTTTTGATATATTATGTAGAATGAAATTCTAAAGATACGAATTCTTGCGCTTTTCAACTTATTTGTGTCCCTACTGACTGTGTGAATGTGTTGGGCCAGGACCCCGAGATCAGCTACGACGTCAACGACGACGACCCCGACCCGATGCCCCGGTACGACGGTGGTCAGACCAATCAGCACGGGACCCGCTGCGCCGGGGAGATCGCCATGACGGCCAACAACGGGAAGTGCGGCGTGGGCGTCGCGTTCAACTCCAAGATCGGAGGTGAGTCCACGTTCTCCACGGGGGTTCTAAACTACTCGGAGGCCGATACACCTCGGAGATTCGATACTTTTTGGATATTCGGTACACCTAGGAGGCTCGGTGCGGCTAGGCTAGAAGGTTTGATACACCTCAGAGGTCGATACTCCTCAGGGCTTCGATACAGGTCACAGGCTCATGACTCGTAGATTCTATACTTGGAGGTCGATACACTTCGGAGATTTGCTCCATCTCGGAGGTCTCGTAGATCCTACAATTCTACGTTGTTGCGCATGCTCCCTCTCACTCTACCTAGAATCGAAGAAGTGGCTCTCGAGACATGTGCTACATTACGTGCGGTTACCGGCGTCTGTTTCCGTTTGATACTTCAATTTATTCTTTAGGCTGTGCGTTTTCCTATATTTCACCAGCCAAAACCTGCAATAACCTAAGAAAAATATCTACTAGATTTAACAAATGTCTTGCGGGGCAAGTACGGGATCTCTGACCCTCCAGACTTCCTTTTTATTGTGTCTCCCCTATACAATATTCACGCCTTTTCACTGGTACCTCGTGGAGACCGGTGGCTGCAAATAGGGCCCACGTGTATCTCTTTTGCCATTACTTTGTTCATCTAACCATGGCCTTAATCATTTTTCCACTCCATACTTCGTCACTTCTACTTCATACTTACTGGCTCTGTTTGCAATCAAAACGCTCACCAAACTCCCATGCCCCCAAAAAACTTAACCTTTCACTTCCTTCACCCCTTTTTTGGATTCTCTTATGAAACGTGCTCACGACTCTCTCACGACGACGTGCAAGGTGGCCACATGGAGGCCACAATGGCATGTGATTGGTAGTTCATTGTTACTATGTTTCAGCTGGCGTTTGGAGCAAATTCAACTGTTTTGTCTTGATTACTCTTTTAATCGTTTACAAAAGCATACAATAATCATATTCGTACACTTTATCGGGGGATATACGTGTTCAATTTGTCATATTTCCCCGTAAACAATATTATTCGTTTTATTTTGACAGCTAAATGAAACTTGAAATAGTACCATAGGTGGCCTCCAATATGGCCGATGTGACGTCACGTGAATACTCCCTATAGATCAAATTGAGGCGTTTTCATATGACGCAGCTATCGAGTACGTCGTTAAACACCAAATACTAGCTCCACTGATACCAACCCCTATTGGCGCAGGTATCCGCTTCCTGGACGGAATGGTGAACGATCGGATGGAGGGGATGGCAATGGGCTTCGCCTACGACAAGGTGGATATCTACAGCGCTTCGTGGGGCCCCACGGACAACGGGCGCACTTTGGAGGGGCCCGGCCGGCTGGCCTCTGAAGCCCTCGAACGAGGGGTCGTCAAGGTAGAAAATTCAACTATTGTTATTGTTTTACCAATAAATTCTTCAAATATGCCTCTTTTATATTTTACTCCAAAATAATATTGGGAACAAAACTATTTCGTCACGGTGTTGTTCCACAGTAAAATATCAACAAATCTAAAGTTCCAAATTCCAAACCATTTGTTAAGAACAAAAATAATTCCTAGAATTTGTGCATATAAAAGCTATGTATTTCATGTAAATTGGAGAGTAATTCCGTTTATATGTTATGTTACTTATTGAAATACCTATAATACACTGTATTATCTGTGCCTGTTCACAGGGTCGCGGAGGGAAGGGGGTTATCTTCGTGTGGGCGAGCGGCAACGGGGGAAGCAAGGGAGACGACTGCAACTGTGACGGATATATCACAAGCATCTACACCCTGGCTATCGGCAGCCTGACTGTATTATCTGTGTCTGTTGACAGGGTCGGGGAGGGAAGGGGGTTATCTTCGTGTGGGCGAGCGGCAACGGGGGAAGCAAGGGAGACGACTGCAACTGTGACGGATATATCACAAGCATCTACACCCTGGCTATCGGCAGCCTGACTGTATTATCTGTGTCTGTTCACAGGGTCGGGGAGGGAAGGGGGTTATCTTCGTATGGGCGAGCGGCAACGGGGGAAGCAAGGGAGACGACTGCAACTGTGACGGATATATCACAAGCATCTACACCCTGGCTATCGGCAGCCTGACTGTATTATCTGTGTCTGTTCACAGGGTCGGGGAGGGAAGGGGGTTATCTTCGTGTGGGCGAGCGGCAACGGGGGAAGCAAGGGAGACGACTGCAACTGTGACGGATATATCACAAGCATCTACACCCTGGCTATCGACAGCCTGACTGTATTATCTGTGTCTGTTCACAGGGTCGGGGAGGTAAGGGGGTTATCTTCGTGTGGGCGAGCGGCAACGGGGGAAGCAAGGGAGACGACTGCAACTGTGACGGATATATCACCAGCATCTACACCCTGGCTATCGGCAGCGCGTCTCAGCAGGGACACTTCCCATGGTACGGCGAGCAGTGCGCCTCAACTCTAGCCGCAGCCTACTCCAGTGGCGCCTACACGGATCAGATGATCGTGAGTCATTCATTTAAACTATAATACATTCTTTCCCCAAATATTTGGTGCAATGACGACTAATTTGTTGCCCTCTTTGTGCAATGTTGTAAACGTGGATCATGTAGACACGTTCTTTGACTATCAAGAAGGGTGAAGGAATAGCTTCCAGTAAGCAATTGTGACCTCCGATAATTTGTAATCGAAAAAATATTAAACCAAATAGGTAATTCGGGTTCGAGAATCGTTAAGGAAAATAATTATAACCAATGCAATTGTGTTAACATTTATGAAATAAAGCTGCGATAGTTGAAGGCCAATATGGTTTGGATTGGCCGGTAATGCCCTGTTAGTAGTAAAATAGTCGACACAAATTAATACCGCCCTAGCTCACTGTAGGAAGGGATAGCTTCTTCTATTGTGACCATGGATTTGATTGGATGTTTTTTCATCGGAATTTTATTAAATGGTGCTCTTTCTTAAGGATACTTAGATTTACTCACAATAAAATACATTACACAACTACATATTTTATGAAATCTAAATTTTTAAAAGGTATGGTAAAAACCTGACCAATATATATTTATTTAATACATTAAATGTATCCTTACGACTGTTGTATTGAACATATCGTTACGTTTGATAATTTTAAGCAAAAATACATTTTTATGAAAATAGAACTTTATAATTTTTGAACTTTTCAATGCCCTTTTTTACAAAGTTTTACAAAGAGACAACTGTTGTCGTCGCTGTCGTTGTTGGAAAATTAGTTGTTGCAGTCCTGTCTGGTCTTCTGTAAACGCTTAGTGTCCAGCTTCCTTTGATTCAGGATGTTGTACACTGTTGACACTGTTGCTGGACTCGCGATCTTATCCCGTGACAAGAACCACAAGAATTCTGGAATAATAATATCAAACAGCAATGTTCTTGTAAACGAAAAAGAAAATTTGAACTGTGCATTCATGAAATTCCAAGTCAAAAATGTGGACCACGTTCTCTTCGCATTTAAATGAATGACAAAAATAAACTTATGCATAATGTCTCAACGTTAACTGGCGAATAAATAACTTTGCTGGACTAAAGTTAATCTTAATATTTGCTGGAATGTTTAAACAGAAAATAAATATTGATAGAAAATGTACTATGTATGTATGTATGTATGTATGTATGTATGTATGTATGTATGTATGTATGTATGTATGTATGTATGTATGTATGTATGTATGTATGTATGTATGTATGTATGTATGTATGTATGTATGTATGTATGTATGTATGTATGTATGTATGTATGTATGTATGTATGTATGTTTGTATGTATGTATGTGTGTATGTGCAAGTTTTTTTTTTACTATTAATTCGCTACAAGGTTAATTTTTCAATGCAAAATTGCGAAATCCTGATGGCTTCTGAAGTCACAATGCCGGCCAATATAATTTTAAAATATAGGTTACCAAATATCTAAAATAATACAATTTCGAGAATCCTAACGGTCATTTTCTCATTCACATTTAGTTACATTTTGATCTTTAATTTAAATAAGTTGAAATTTTAACATTTACCAGGTCAAATTTGGAATATTTCTTCAAATCCTCCATACATGAAATCTTCAAACATCGACTAATAATATTTTCGATATCGATTATCGAAAATTACATCCATCGGCAGTCATACATATTTTGTGAACTTACGTGCATTCACAAGTCCCTTTACTTCAACGCACGACCAGACTATGGCGTACGACGTGTAGTCTGTGTCCAGAACCCAATATGGCGCCGGGAAGTTGCCTGGAAGAGAAAGAGATAATATCTGTGACTGAAATGAGATGCCACAAAACAACTATATACTTGGTCACAATACCTACTCGGGAAAAATTAATTTATTATACAGTTCTGCGTTTTTGACTAGACGAATTTTCGGAAAAATTCGTAAACCTTCGTCGGGAGACTGTGAACGACGACGGTGCGATGAAGGACACAATGTGTCCGAAATACACAGTGTTGATATCTACGAATATAACCTATATACAAGTTGCACTTGTTGGTCCTTGCGGCTTGTTCATTTGAAAATGTAATTGAAAATTAAATAATTAAATAAAAAAAATATATATATTAATATATAAATAAATGTAACAAACCTGAAGACGGGAACCTCACGCTAAGCTTCCCTTCTCCTGGTTTTCCGTTCAAAGTGGCCGTTCCTTGTATTGTCTTCGGACTACCATCGCTGTGAAACAGAAAAAACTTAGATTTTCGATAACTCAACTGTTTTATGTATTATTCTGCGAATTTACAAATTTCAAACAAATTAGTTACAATATTGCTAAAAAAAATCGCATAATACACAGTTGAACAGATGACACCAAGCCATTCTGCGCCAAATAATAAAAAAATCTTAAAAACGATACTTCCATGCAAACTAGAAAATGTCTCATGCCCCTGGCCATACGGTTTTAATAAGGTACTCAGACATTATTTTGGCCTAATGATCTCATTCCCAATATCTTGTTTTATTATGAATACTCTAATACAACGTGTTGCGTGACATGCACAAGTGTCTCTCCGCAAGTAGATCGCACCTCTGGCAGTCAAATATAGGTCAAGTTGACCTTGATATAGATGAGAGCGATAATATAGATAGAGGGGCCACTTGTTGACTCCCGGAGCAATAGTCAACTCTGATGGCGTGATCGCCATGCAGCGCTGTTCCTTGCAGACTGTTCACGGTTCAGAGTTACCGTTTTCCTTGCAGACTGTATTGTGAACTTGCAATCACACTTTCGTGTGAAATAATAAATAATGTTTTATAGAAATATACCTGTTATAGGCTGCACACCAGCTTTACCTGATGTGCCGGGCTCTTACTAACTAGGTATGTTAGGGTGCAAGGGTAGTTAAAAATAAATGTCCGAGGGTTGTTAGTAGGACACAAATTTATTTGAGGTTTAAGATACTGATGTGAACGAAATTCTACGAGAAAGGCCACAATGCATTGAAGTATAAACTACGGTATTTTTAAATGCGGTTTTTGGATGAGTGTATAGGCTACTCTTACTTTAGATATCTTTCAGTTGGTATTTGAACCAAACACTACGCCTGTGCGCCATCATTAAACCGTCATGGAAACTTATATCACATTATTACTTTATACTATCAGTAGCTACAGACAATTTGAATACCAAGTTGACTCACTTAATGTTGATCTGGCTGTTGTTGACCCCTACAACTCCATTGCCCTGGTCGCTGTATACCGCTGTGACGCACTTCCCTCCTGCCTGGAAGATAGCGAAGTACTTCTCCTGCTCGTACCATTTTCCGAGGTACTGGACAAACAATACACATTATCAGCTGTTGTTGACCCCTACAACTCCATTCCCCTGGTCGCTGTATATCGCTGTGACGCACTTGCCTCCTGCCTGGAAGATAGCGAAGTACTTTTTCTAAAGAACTACTCCTACTTCTAAGAACTTCGATAAAAACAACATTGGCATGAATGATACCTTCCTTGTACCACCTATAAATAGGATAGATATTAAATTATTAAATAAATAAATTGTATCGTTATAAGCCATGAGCTTGCATTATTGCTTGGCGTTTGTATTGTTGCGTATGTGATAATCTTGGTGAGAATACATTTATTATAATAACCTATTAAGTCACTTTGTGGCATTAAAGTCAGTTCCGGGAAAACATGGTATTTATTAGATGTGTAAAAAAGTAAGTAAAAAAACAAATAAAACAGCACGTTTGCCTTGAAACTTCGAACCTCACTTCATAATACCGTACTGATTTTATGTTTTTACATTGTATTCTTATTGTTCACATATTGTTACAGTTTACAAATAAATAACAATAAGAAATCGACAAAGCGGATTTGAGTGTGGGCAGATATAATTAGAAAAATGTAATTATCTATGAAGTGGAGGTGTTAGGAAGTGATATTTGAAGAAAAGTGTCCATTTTTGTGATTTACTTTCTCATCAATTATCTAAAGCAGAATAATCGAATATGTTAAGAAATACGCAACTCAATTAGCATCCATCGCGCTAAGAAGAAGGTAAGCCCGGTAGCAGCTGTCTGTATGCGTGTTACCTCGCGTTACATAGCACCATAATATACGCACCAGCTGTTGTCTGGTCGTAAGCTTACGTAACTGCTTCAAGGTCACCTCAATGTCATGCATCAACATATATTATAAATTAATTATTATTTAATTTTCTTTCATCTTCATATTATTTCAACCACTCATTGTCTAAGTTGCAAAAAAATGAGACATGAAGCTTAAATATAAATCAATCAATTATTATAACATTATTGGTGTATTCAATAGCTGCATCGGCAATTGTAACTTTGGATAATTTTTGCATGGGTTTTTTCTATTTATTCTTTATCTTAATATGATACCACCTCCCAGTGTCTGGAATAGAAAAATTGCAATACCGTTATAACGTAAAGCAACAAGAACATCATCATAATCTTCATTACTTATTCTTTGATCTAATTCTCACTTTTTGGCGCCCCCCTCCCCCCACCCCCTCCTCCCAAATCCAATATGTTTTATATATAAAAAAAAAAACACACATTTTTATTGTGTTAATTTCTCGGACATTCTGATAAACTGGATATTTAAAGCACCAATGATGACAAACTATCTTTACTCATAGATTATCTTCATAGATTCGTAAGAGAACTGAAAATGTATGTGGCCCTATATCGGCCTCAATGGTTGCCTCAATAAATTCAATTCAATTACACTTTGATGGTAGGCTTTAGTTAGATTATAGGCGGTGTAAACATTTGCATTTGGGAACATATTAAAATACAAATTACCCCTGGCTACAATACAGGCCATGCATGTACTAGTCACTTACCGACGGCGTTTGGAAGTTCTGCACGACTGTTTGATTACGGCAACTGCCCGGAAACGGCACTTGGGCACCTACCAAGGTAATGGTCACTCCGAGCACCAGCACAGAAGCCTCGTGTAATGATACCATGTTTACACGTGCTCGCCTTGAGACAGACAGCTACAAACTGAGCAAGGATCTGACAAACCGACGTTTATATATGACTTTTCTAAGAGGATGTGCCTTTGGGTGTAATCGTCGTCTGCAGAATAGTGTGAAAATTATTTAATATGGCAATTAGCACTCATGCCAGTGGCGCACCTTAAGGGAAAATTCCCCCCTCCCCTTCTCCTCCTTAGATCTAGGAAGTCTGCCCAATTTTCATTACTAACGGTTAAAAACAAAGCTAGTGTCATTTTCTGTTCAGTAAGATTCGCTCTTATTAAAAATAGGCCTACCCAAAATAACAAATGTTTATTTTTTTTTAAGAAACCTCTGTAAAGCGATTGGGGCACAGGTAAACTTACGCCACCAAGGAGACATGAGTTCAAATCCGCCATAAGGTGTGTTTTTTAATTATTCTTCATATTTTTTCTTCGTTATCGTCTAAGTGAATCTGCAAGAATCGTAACGATTGAACGGATGAACTTATGTCAAGTTTTTTATCTATCACTGATGGCAGTTCAAATTTATATTCAGCTTTAATGTTTCATCATTTTACAGTACTGTTACTAACTATTATTAAGTATTTTATTCCGTGCCTAAAGATCCATACACAAATACAATTCACAGCACACTAAACACAAGACACAAAAACAACAAACCATACAACAAATAAAATGAGATATTGATTCATATCTGATGTCTACGACCCATTTTTTAGTAACGCAGTGTTAGTACCGCAATTTTAGTACCCATTGGTTGCCAGTTTCACCAAACTTTAATTCAGCGATTTTATGTTAATCGGAGATCAAAAATGGTGCCAGGTAGAAGCCCCCATGCATTTTATATGTAATTTTTGTTGAAACGACAGTAACCAATCCGAGATTAGTAAATCGGCCGATTAAAAAGTTTGGTGAACTCGGACTTTACTGGAGAATAATCTCTCCGGTATGCCAGCCATGTGGTGTCGCGCACTAACTAATAAAACTTGAATACAACTTTTTATTTTATTTATACTATACTCAAAAAATAATCTCCCGATTGAACTTGAATTCTTGAACTTGAATGCATATATCCACTTACCGACGCCACTTGAAAGTTTTGCACCACACTTTGTTGCGGACACCCCCCGAATCCTGGTACTTGTGCTGCGACTAGCGTAGTCGACACGCCGACCAGAAGCAGGGTTGCAACACTAAACGAAACCATTGTCGAAGACTCCTTCCTTCTATCTGAACACACGCATGAAAACCACCTATATATATACACACTGCAAACGTGCTAGTAACAAGTCAAACAAAGGGTCTAATGAGTTGCGAGTTACATAATAACACGGGCGATAGAAGATAATAATGTAAATACGTAGGCCTGTAACAAAATTGGGAAATTGTGACAGATAAAAAACGAATTTGCGTTCTAGATTGTAAAAATGATAGCGAATCTGATGATTATATCGGCAACTTGTTGATTACTATTTTTAATAAGCCTGGCAGATTTAGTATTGTCTATAGCCGAAGAAATAGCTGGAATGATGACCTCGTGTTGAAGGTTGGCTATATATCTCTCTTCTTTGCTCTGGCCACAGTTCAAATATTAGGGGCGTTGAGTCTTACAGCAGGTTCAAAGATACGTCTTCTCATGGTTGGGGCGTAACTTATATAGCACGGCATGCCGTACTCTGTGACTCATGCATCCTCGAAACCTACACCAGCTACAAAGCACAGCATGCAGTTCACTCATCTTTTGCCTAAGTTTAAAGTTTTCGAAATAATTATTGCTAAACAGATGTATCTCTTACATATCATACATTTATAGTACACGCTTAATGCTGCTAAAATTAAGTGGAATAGAATGCATCACAAAATTTGCATTGTAACTTAGAAAGTAAAATGCATTGTTCTTGCACTGTAACGGTTTAATAGCGTTTATTAATGAGAACTGCGACACAAGTTTGAGAACTGGGAGTAACATTCACGTTAATGATCCGTTTATTCTTAATTAAACAAAGGTCCTTCTTACGCAACTATTCGTCTTGTATTATGTAAACGTTTTATCAGCAACCCTTTGTCAACACGCACTCATAACAAGTGGTATTTAACTAGCGTATCTGATGCGCACGACATTTGATACCTAATTTAAGACTTTGATCCCGGTAAAATACAATTAACGTTGTAAGAGAATGTTGAAATTACAACAAAAGGTTTTTAAATGTGACACCTCGAAGAGAAGACAACAACAAGAAGAAAAAGTTAAATAAATTAAACACGAAATGGGGAAAGTGAAAAACGAATATCACTGCTATAAAATTAATACAGAATTGAAAGAACTTGAATCCGAAATGTTAACTCTAGGTTCCTCCAGATGTGGCTTGACCATCAAATATTAGACGTGGCTCTCTCGTTGTCCGCAGGTCACCGCCGACCTACACAACCAGTGCACCACTCGACACACTGGCACCTCCGCAGCAGCGCCCCTGGCGGCAGGAATCATCGCACTCGCACTGGAAGTCAAGTCAGTACAAACTACAAACATGTTTTCCTAATAAACATTCTAGATAGGAAGTGACATTATACGACACGACAATAGGGAACCCTCAATCAAATACCGTTGCAAAGCTATTACTATTAAGGTATTTGCCTCAACTGACGTCACATCCGGACTGCAACAATGGAACAAATGAATTGAACTAATGGACAAACAATCAGCTGTCAAAATAATAAAATTGCAACTGCTCGCCGTTTAAATCTTTTAATGATGGACAACGACTAAGGTTGGAATTCATAGTCGGCCCCTACACCTAGGGGCACCCATTGTTGCTATGGATTTGTTTTGTTTATGGGAAATAACATGGAAACAACTGTTACCTTAGTAACAATGGGCGCCCCTAGGTGTAGGGGCCGACTATGAATTCCAACCTAAGTGATACTTTTGTATGTGTATTTGTCAAGGAGGTTATTTGTTGGTTTTATGTTTTGTTTTCCAAAATCAGAAGAAATTATTTTTTGACAGCTTGTTGTTTGTCCATCGATTCAATTAATTTCTTTCATTGTTGTCTTTTGGTGTTGCTAGTAGCCTATAATAAATAACGACATTTTTTCTTAGTATTTAGTAAATAAAGCTAGTAGCTAGCTATCAGATAAACTGCCAACTATTAAGATTTTGCGTCGGCAACATCGTGTTAAGTACACCTCAAGGCTCAAGGCTAGCTTTCAGTAGCTTTGTGGAACCGCTCGCGTGGCTTGGCCCGGCGCGTTACCGCACCCCTAGATAGCTAACATCACACACTTCTCGCTATCTCTTGATACTTTTAAAGACTATAAGTAGTATCGTTGAGTGTGTATCGTAGGGTATACTTACTAGTCTCGAAACAACCTTATCGATGCGCCCGTCATGGGTGAGTCATTCGTGACCAATCAGCGATCGGCATTTGAAATTCCGTCTCGGTTGTTGGCTACGAAACTAATCTGTGACAACATTAGCTATGTTTACATGGCGGACCGTACTGAGTACCAGACTGAGAACTGTCATGGCCGCTTGCGTTTTTATGAAGGTGTACCCAAACTTGATTAAGGTCTCGCGCCACACTTGTTCCTTTTGGTCGTACATAACCCTGCTTTTTTATTCTGCCATATAAAATTAATTTAAAGATTATCCCAGCGAACATAAGGTTACAAGCTGTTGTAAATATTTTACTTGATTTTTGTTGATGGCAACTACAATCACTTTCCATCTTATTCACCTACAAACATCGTTCGTTCAAAGTTCCAGTTCTTCAGTCAGTACGTTCTACCCGTTTACATGATAGGACTGAGTCGGTCTTTCGGTACGGTCTAGCTTTTTTGGCGGACCGGACCCAGTCGGTTCGGTCCCATCTTTTAGGTGTTTACATGGCCCTGGACCGTACTCAGTACGGGACTCAGTCCGCCATGTAAACAGGGTTATTGTTTCAGGACGAATGTAGAGGCCACATGACAGCGGATTTTTATCTATCAAACTGGATGTTTATGTTTATCATCGCTTCGATACAATCAACATATGCTAGTCGGGTAGTAGCAGAATGTAAACGCGTGTACGGATCCTACTATCGCGCGCTGTCATCGTCCGCGCACTTGCGCTCTGCTACTAGCCGACTAGATTATGTTGAGCGGTACGAGCAGTAGACAGAAAACCACAGGCGTTAAGAGCGAAGGGTAGTCTCTACGTCAAAAACCGCTGAAAATGTTCATTATTTAATTATATCTCAAGATTGCAACCAGAAATCGAAAATCTAAATCAGCAGCGCACTGTACTGTGGTAAGCCCTTGCAGCTGAATAAAATATTATAACCGTTTGCGTAGTATTTTGATTTTTATTCGATAAGTAGTAATCAAAATAATTATTTATAAAAACAAACTACTGATTATAACATAAGTCACAACTTAGAGCATTCAATGTGTAGGGCTTACTAAACCACAGTGCGCTGTTGGTTCGGATTTTCAATTTCGAAGTCCATTCTTTTGATATAATTTGAAAAAGAACATTTTGTGCGATTTTTGACGTAGAGGTACCCTTCCCTGTTAAAACTACCTTACACATGCTTTCGTCACAGGCGACTGGTTCGAAGCCAATCAGCGATCGGTATTGGCCCAGATGTGTCTCTCGGGCTGTTCGCCGGTTGGCTACGACTGCCCCGGATGTGACGAAAGCAGGTGTAAAGTAATCTTGGGTCCACTATACCATACACATTCAACGGTAGACTTGAGATTTTCTTAGATTGACGCTTCCCTGCTGCTCCCCTCCATCGCTATGTGACCACCATTACCCCCGTGACAACCCGACAATCAAATTATCATTTTTATTCATTTCATATTACATTATTTATAACTAGGAAAACGCTCTGTTTGACGCGTTGATAAGCGAGCGCGTCCATATCTACGAACGTTCTGGCGAAAAGATCTCAAAGCTAATAAAAACAACAATTAACAACAATTCAAGAATGTGCATTTCAAAATTTTTTCTAATTTCCATAGCATAGCTATTATACTTCCCAATATTGTTTAATGCAGTGCAATTTGCGTTGCTAAGAATTTTCGTTGTCATTCTGTCTAGTGTTTTCGCGGCGGTCCGCCACCGTTACTAACAGTTATTGAGTGTAACTTTGTAACTTTTCGAACGATTTTGCCTCAAAACTATACACCTTTAATCCACATCGAGGCTTGTGGATGGTCCAAATTTCAAGTTGATCGGACTTTCCGTTCGACCGCTATCGACAGACATAAAAACAAAAAACAAACAGAATGAAGTGCCATAAGAGTCTAGTACAAAAAAAAAAACAGAACGAAGTGCCATAAGAGTCTCGTGGAGACGCTCGCTTCGCTCGCTTAGTCAGTAATTTTTGTTATACTGGGCGGTGTTCACATAACTAGGAAAACGCTCTAGTCGCGTGCCAGAATTCAGCCGCTAGGTTCGCTAGCTAAGCGAAAAATGACGTCACGCTAGATTCGCTAACCAAGAATATTGGAACGGAAAGATGGACGAGCGAGAAATTGTGCTGGCAGCTGCAGCGGTTATTTTAAATAGTTGCACTATTGCCGAATCATCGTCCAGTGAATCATCATCCTAGGCCTAGGTTATGGCTGGTATGGGCACTAGGATAAGCCCCCATAGAGTGTAGGCCCTAGGCCTAGGCCATGTGGCTGGCCGCTGGAGGTTATGTTTAGAGGTTATGATGGCCTAGACGCCTACATTTTAATATGACAGGCCTAGCTTGAATCATATTTGAGCTCTCTGGCTCACCTTGAATGATTTTATTGGCCGTCTCCTTGTCAATGGAAAGTACCATGTCGACATCGTTATAGTTGACTTGCAACTCGACAATCTCCAAAACCAAATCTGGCGCCATTTCTCGCGGTTGTTAGCAGGTTAGCGGTCTTCTTCTTGGCTAGAAGCGCTAGCTCAGCAACGCTAGAATACTGAACTTTGGAACGGCTCGCTAGAACATAGCCGACTTTGCTGCTTGAAATACGGTTGTTTTAGTAGAGATTTGTGGGCGCTGCCATCTTTGCTCTGACGTCACGAGCGGCCATGAAAGTGCTGCTAAAACTAACCACTCCCCATGCAGCACATGATAAAGGATGCTATGAAACACCTATTTGATTTATTCATCTTGGTAATTTGCGAAATTTTGTAGGAGGTAATAGCATCCACGTAATTAGTAGATGTTGAAAATATATGCTACTATAATACTACCCTAAAACTCGTTAGATGAAATTAATAACTGTGGGGTGGGAGGGACACAGCAACTTGTTTGTGCTGTCATGTAGGTTTTCACTTTGCCTTCCTAGGCCTAGGCTTAATTTATAATTGATGAGGATATCATCGATATTTATGTATGTTAGCACGTAGAATTATTTTGCATGGGCATTTTTGTAAATTGGAAGTTATATAGGCTAGTCCTTCATTTTCACGACAAAGGATAGGGCCTCGGCTTCAGTATAAGCCTAGGCCTAGAACCAGTCATTTTCCGTGAGTCGACGCGATGACCTACGCAAGGATGTTATAATTTGAACTATCTAGGCTTATGTTTTTTGGTGTCAACACCACATTGTGTACACAGTACACCACATCATTATGAGGTTCAATCTTGGCAATTGGCGAGGAGCCTTTTAGCGTGCAGTACCGGTAGGGCTAGGCCTAGGTCTTGCACAGCTAGAATTCACAAAACTAGAGCCTATAGGCTTAGGCCTAAAATGTCAGTGTTTGAGTTGCATTTGATGGATATTCGATCAAAAACCAACAATGGACGGGCAAATAAAGCCTAGAACCTATGGTTGTTATGGTCCGACACTTGGTTCACAAACTAAAATATCTGGATTCTTTTATTCAATAAAACGAATCTACAGTTGAGATTTTACTAGAACCTGACATCGTTAATATCGTCGAGATAATATTAAACAAGCAAAATAAGCTCAATCACATAAATATGGATAGTTTTAAGCCTCTGTTTGCGGCTAGGCGTAGGCCTATTGACATTTGACAGATTGGTCCTCACTTCTCTGCAACATTCAATGTTCAATTACTGTTTTAGAACCGCTATGGAGTGTAAAAAGAGCCATCACGAGCATATTGATGCTACTAAAGCAATATAAAAACGTACGAGCTCGGAATAAAATATCGACAGACGCTAATTATGGGACCGCGTACACCCAGTCCCATGCTTATCAATAGGCAAAACAACAGCAACAGCACACGGCTAGCAGCACAGTCATGGCGGCCGAGCAGCTGACGTAACTGTCATGGCGCCAGCTAAAACAACCGTATAGGAACGCTTCGCTAACGTAGCGAACCTAGCGGCTGAATTCTGGCACGCGACTTCTGTTTGACGCGTTGATAAGCGAGCGCGTCAATATCTACGAACTTTCTGGCGAAACGTTTTCAACGCTAATACGAACAACAATTAACAACAATTCAAGAATGCGCATTGCAAAAATTGTTCTTATTTCCATGGCTATTATACTTTCCGACATTGTTGTATGCAGTGCAATGTGCGTTGCTAAGAATTTTCGTGGTCATGTTTTCAACACGGTCCGCCACCGTTACTAACACTTATTGACAGCAATAGAAATGTAATTTCTGCCTCTAATACGTATTGGATCGCGTTAACATTAGTAAATTCGTGACCGGACCAAAATTTACTATAAGATAGCCACCTCACATTTTGCCGTTACTGCGTTTTAGAAAAATATTTTCGAGTAACTTTCGTGTAACTTTGCCAATACTTATCAGATCGCCATTACATTAACATATTCTTAACTGGAAAAATCTCTAGAAAAATCTGGCTATCTCACATTTTTCCGCCATTTTGTTTCAGAAAAATAATTTGCAGTAACTATGGTGTAACTTTGTAACTTTTCGAACGATTTTGCCTCAAAACTATACACCTTCAATCCACATCGAGGCTTGTGGATGGTTCAAATTTCAAGTTGATCGGACTTTCCGTTCGACCGCTATCGACGGACATAAAAACAAAAAAAAAACAAAAACAAAAACAAACAAACAAACAAAAAAACAGAATGAAGTGCCATAAGAGTCAAGTGGAAACGCTCGCTTCGCTCGCTTAACTAGGGGGTGGATGTCCAACTAAAAATATCTGCACTAGTATGATATGTTGTTGCTGCGGTGTGTTTGAGTACGTCCTGTATCACGTGACTGTTCAGCCCCGAGTTGACGTGGCGAGACGTGCAGCATCTGGTCGTGTGGACGTCGGAATGGGCACCGCTTCAAGACAACCGAGGATGGCAGCGCAACGCAGCGGGTTTCTGGATAAACACGAGGTTTGGCTTCGGTCTTATGAATGCTGACGCCCTGGTTACGGCCGCCTCAAACTGGACCAACGTTCCCGACAAGGCTATCTGCACAATGGAAGCTAACCCAGTGTGAGTATACATTCACTTTGTGTTTGTATTTCACATTATACTCAATGCTGTTGCTCAAATTACCACATGTGAGAAAGAAATTTCTGGTCAACAATTACTTTGGGTTCCCCTGTAGAAACAGCTCCAAACCTAACCCTAGTAATTCAACTAGGAATTATTTATAAATAAATATATATCCCTCGTCTGGGCCCGGGGTAGAATTTCCCCCTAGTGTGACTATGCCAATTTTAAGATGTAACGAAACGAGGTCCTACAATAATTTCCCCTCGACACCTATTTACCCCTTTTAATCTAGTTCTTCCTCCTACTAGTCCCTTTTTGCAGTCTTCTTCCCTGACGCCAAATGACCTAGTTGTGGAGAAACACCAAATAGTTAAGATTAAAAAAAGCTGACAACTACAGAATACACAAATTACTAAAAATTACAACCACTACAACTTTATAATGCCAAATTACAAAACAAAAAATGTGTCTTTAATAATTTATTCAAGCTTACGTAAGAGTTAGTCAATTACAACATAGCTCTTAATCACTCACTAAAAAGATTCATTAATTATTATTTAAAAAATCGTTAAGGCACCTGACGGCCTTGCATTTCTTGCATTGACTTGCAGTAAAATAGTTTTTAACGGCTCGTATTTTGGCAGTTATTAATAGAATTGCTAACAATTTCACATTTCCCGATCGAGTGTAGGTAACGGTGAGACCTTGACTTCAATACCCCCCCCCCCCCCCCCCCCCACACACACACACACGCAGACAACTTCCCACACACATGTTAGACATTATGATAAAAACAATCTTATGTAACTTTATTATGAAGATGTTTATCAGCTAAAGAAATAAAACATAATGTTCATTCCTTGTACAACTCTCTGATTAACGCTTGCATTTGTTTCCTGTACTAAATTGTTAGTATTATTTCTATTGTTGTTATTATTTCTGTTATTATTATTATTATTATTATTATTATTATTATTATTATTATTATTATTATTATTATTATTATTATTATTATTATTATCATTATTATTACTTTTATTATTACTATTGTTATTATTATAACTATTATTATTATTACTATTATTATTATTTTTATTATTATTATTATTATGTTTATTATTATTATTATTATTATTATTATTATTATTATTATTATTATTATTGTTATTATTATTATTATTATTTTTTAATTTCTATTTGACCAAGTACTAGATTTGATAAGATTTGTTTATATGTGCGTTTTGCTAATGTACGAGGTACGACATGACTCAAGCAATTAGGCGCACAATTAATAATTGACCAAGCTAACGTGGCCAACAGTCGTTATGGCCTCTATAATTAACAACTTGGTCGTAAAGTAATTAAGTTACCTTGAGAGGATTCACCGGGAACCACGATTACTCATAACGTCGTAGTGTTACATGTAATCAGCATGAAGATGTGAATTAGTTACCGAGGATTCCGGGAATTGTGAACTTTGCAGATTAATTATGTAAAGCTAACTTTTCGCGTTAAATTTGACTTGCTGGCAAATGGTTTTGCCTTTTAACATTTTAATTTTAAATTCTGAAATTTCAGGCCATGTCCGAGTATTAAAATTACCTCTGAAACAAAGTTTAGTCAATGTTGTCGATGATAAATCGTATTTATAACAACAAAATCAAGGTTATATTGCCATAAACATTGTTAAAGAGTTATGTCCTTTTGAAAGAAAGTAATTATTCAATCACGCATACATACATATACTAAATAAAAGAATTCATTTACTCTTCTTCCATGTTATTGTCTATAAACATGAATCAACATCACTGGTGTACCATGATATTGTGTTTGGGTGAGAGAAAGAGGGTTGGTTAAAAATAAATCAAATCAGAAATAGAGTATTGATAAGCTGAAATATATTAATATGTAAATAATGTCAAACCAGTACAAAAGTCTCTCACTGGTTTTGTTCTGGCCATGCACGGATACACATGCACTTCACATGCAGTTGGCATGTTTACAAGCAGTTGAAGGCCGTAGGAGGCTAGACTAGAACTAACGCAACCTAAAATGTGTCCGTAAAGCTGAGAACGCCGCAGGGCATTTTTTTCACTGCATTTATAATAAGTTGTTTGTACAGCCTGAGTGCGACCTCAGTTTCCTTGAAATTGTTGGGTCCGAACTGTCAAAAAGTAATCACATGTAATCGTTTGTTTGTTGTGTGGAAGCCTATTATTTGACTAGATGTTGGGTTTCCAAGAAATGTGCGCATGGTTGAACTTCTGTTATGGCTTCTGGTAATGAATTAGGGAATTTCGTCTCATGTTTGTGCTAGCGAGGTAGTGGGGGTGTACATCATTTGTGTAGTGCCAAGCTCGACGAAAGTTCGACTGATTTTCTTGTTCTCAACTAAGCCACGGACCCACTGTAGCTGCATCCCGCCCTTCAGTTTGACGTGTACAGTGTACACTCTATTGCATCATAAATCATCTAAATACATTTCAAATATAGTGATGTGAAAAAAAATATATTGCGCCACTGTAAATGAATAACATGTTTCTTGGTTAAACCCTTCACGTCACATCCTCCATGAAACACCGTTTCAAATGTATGCATTTCGTTGTCTAAAGTTAATAATGCTTTTATTTATTAAAATTTTGGATTATGTACATTCAAAATTTTAAATTACATTCTACTTATATTACACAATATTTATAACCTTGCTGATAAAAATAAACTGTAACAATACACTTTGTTTTTAAAATAATATTTAAATGAAAGTATAGATGCTTGAGGTAAACCAAAATTGGTACATTATGCAAACTAATACTGATATTAACAGAAAGTTGTTGGAGGTAGAAGAGAAATAGTATTTCATTGAAAAATTATAAAGAAATAAAACGACATAAAATAAGAACAAGTACTTCAAAATTTAATTTAAATATGTGCAATTATTAACAAATTTGCATTAGTGTACATTCCAAATGTCTTATTATTCTAATTTAAAATCATGGATACAAACATCGATAAAACGCGCGTTTTCCGCCAGTTCTCAATGCACTATTTAGTAATGTTTTAACATTTCTAAAAACATACCCTCAACCTACTTTTGTTGCGTGTTCTCAGGATATCGTCTACGTTAATTCACGGCTCCCCGTTCGTCCTGGAGTTCCACAGTTCAGGATGCCAGGGAACGGACGACGAGATTCGGATCCTGGAACATGTGCAGGTCGTGGCGAATATCCACTACCCTCAACGTGGAGTCCTGCAGGTGTCGCTTACCTCTCCTCAAGGTTAGCGGACATATTTTCAACTAGAAGCTGCACCGCCGTTTACAACGCACTGTTCGACGTAACTGTGACATTTGTATCCTCCAGTTATAATTTACTGACGAAAATATTCTTTTAAAAGCTAAATTCTAAGCAAAATACAAAGTGTTTAAGCACAGTTAACGGATTGTAGGGTTAAAGTTAGTATAGGCAACCCAAGACAACCTTACACATGCTTTCATCATAGGCGAGGCACTCGTAGCCAACCAGAGAACGTTATCTGCGCGCGCTTGGCTCGGGTGGTTCACTGGTTGGCTACGAGTACCTCGCCTGTGACGAAAGCATATGTAAGGTAGTCTTGGGTTGCCTTTATTTGTATGACTCCATAAACTTAAAATTACTAACTCAAATTGCTAGGTTACCCATTCCTAATTGCTAGCTCCTTACTGGTAATTAACAACTGCCAACTGGCCCCTGAAATTACCATTTACAGCATTCCAAATTTGGCACTTTGTAGCACACTTTGTAGCATTTAGCATCTATTGTGTAAAACTCCAAAGTTACACACCTTTATTAGTCCTGTTTAATTGTTTACAGGAACCAAAGTACCTTTGCTGAGAAACAGGAAAAGTGACAATTCCAGCGCAGGGTTTGTCAACTGGCAGTTCATGTCTGTGTTGACCTGGGGCGAGAGACCAGACGGGATCTGGACAGTGGAAATCCTTGACAAGGTAAGATTATAGCTAAGAACAAACAATACACAAATAATAATGTGTTTTTTATTTACACGATGACGTTACACAACTCAAATCGTGAATATACCTCCTTCACGACCATCGACTCTCTAGAAAACTCAGTGAATATTTTCACGTTTGTGTATAAGATCAATTACTAAAATACTTAGTTTTAACGCAGAGTGTTCTCAAGTTATGGTTATAATTTAATGTAACTTGTATGTACATGAAAACACGTGTTTGAAAATATGTGCTAGTATACGGCAAAACTATTATTTGCTATTACTATTGACGTCGAAGACTATAGATATTCATATCATAACGAATGCTATTTGAACGCCAATAAACGGCCAGATGTTCTATTATTTCATCAATGATGTTAATTTGTTGCGACATTATTACAGCCTTGTAATTATAAATCCACACAATATACGTCATACAGATGAAGTAGTCTACGTGCCAGTATGAGGTTTCCCCTCCTCATGTATTCGTCATTATTACAACATCACCATAATATGGTGATTGTGCTTTGCTTTTCGCGAAAAACAAAAACCTCTAGTTATAACTAATAATTAGGGGTGATTTTTCTTGCGCGGACCGCGTAATCGCGAAAAGTGCAGATCATGAAGGGGGTGTAAACAAAACTGTATACCTATATATTGGCACCTAAAAAACACCGAAATTCCACCATGGAATTCGCGAAATGCGCCATGTTCCACTCATATCGAAATTTGTATTAATTATTGGCAAATGATTGCGAAATCCTCGTTCATTTTACCTTTTAACAATGCTTTTATAAAAAGCCCAACACATGGCCATAACATCGAAATGTTTACATTTAAGGAGTCGTAACATCATATTCTAATAAAAACACCTCTACGTATATAAAACACATGTTTGTATCGTTGGTTCATGGTGCAAGGGGAATGGTGGTGTTTAGGAGGGGAGGGGGGATAATTGGCAAGCTCGGATATTTTATTTTGATTTCTAGTTCGGAATTTCATATTGTTAAATAATTGTTGTGGATTCAAGGATGGAACGCCCGGTCAACATGGTTCGGTCGGAGTCTTCACATTGCTCCTGCATGGAACCAAAGATACACCTGCGTACCTATGCAACGGACCACGCCAGTATGACGAGAACTACAACAGCCTCCATAGGAAGGTAATGTATACTTTCCCTAACGCAACATGGTCTCATGATGATTTCAGATCCTTATATACCTCCCATTTCGTGAGGCAAAAGATCCCCAGCTGCTGAAGGCTCGCGATTTGTTTCATATTTGACGTTCTGATCGCCTGTAAACACGTTTCAGAATTGAAGAATCTCACATATTATCCTACAATCATAAATGATACGTTTGAATCGCCAATGAGAAGCTACATCAAACAATATTGTAATCATGCAGATCTGGTATAGTGTCCTTCCTTCTCATTCTTCTTACTTTTCCTCCTCCCTACATCACTCTGTTTTTATCATTATTCTAAGGATGTGGGGGATAAGCTTCATACCCCCCCCCCCCCCCCTTTGGATGCGCCAATGTCGGATCCCGTTCACACAAGCAAAGCCACTGGTTAAGTTACTAGAACACAATGTAAAGAAAAGCGCCGCAGTTCTTTTAAATCGATAATTTTACTTCCAAAATTATTTATATCTTTCTACCTGTTTCTTCACCTATAGTGGTGTGCTGTGCAACAAATTAATGTTTTACTTTCCTTGTTATACCTTAAATCTTATACGGACCTTGTACACACTACGTTTCTTAACCTCAGTTAATGTAACTGGGATTATTCCATATCACGTGACTGTTGGTCATTACGTCCACAGAGGTCTTGGGATGGACGCCTTCTTAACACACACTATTAATAATACGTATATCACAGGAACAAGTTCGGATTAGATAAGCTCGCACGACGATAGGCCGAACCGTATAAATACGTGGTGGAACACGGCATGGTTTAAACTAGAGTTTATAAATAAGCGTAGCTTTGTTAAACCCGAGTTTAAATCTGTTTGATGGGTACGTTGTGACTATTTCCAAGAGCAACCACCTTTGACCAGCGGTGCTACACACACCCCCTAACCTACACGCCTAGCGCTAGTAGGTTGCTGCAACTGGAGTCGTCGATCAGCGATTATCACGTTGCAGTGAAACCGATCTTTGGCTCGATTTAACCGAGCTGGCCCGCTTTGTTGGTCCGGTAAAGTCTACTGCGCATTCAGGTGTATATCAAAGATTTCTAGTTCGCATTGGACTAAGTTAGGTCGGACTAGCGCCTGTGGTATACGTAGTGACAGTAATACACATTTACAAGGCTGTGCCTGTCGTGGCTGACCAGGCAACAGTAACTGCAGTTAAGCTATAACTGACTTCAGTTCGCATTGCAAAGCCCTAGTGTGAAGGGGTATTACAGTGACACGTGCTAACAATACGGAATGCTCGGCGCGTGGCTGTAGCCGCAGATCTACAGACCGGTCTAGGCCCGGTCTAGACAGCACGAGGGGAGACTGTAAACAGACTGCGCAGCTGTCCCAAGGGAATGAAAGAGGGGTTGTGGTCAATGTACGCTCGACTCAACGTATAGTGTTCTGTTGTTATACACAATTAGGGGGACTTTAAATACTTAATATATCAAACAACCACCGAAAAAATTAAGTCGACAGATTATTTCAATTAATTAAAAAAGATCGTGAACCCGATCATAAACCAATTCTAAAATATAAATTCATCGTTACAAGTAACACATTATACCAACTTACGCTAAATAAATAATAAATAAAAAATATGCACCGCATTGAATGTCTGGGCCTGGGTTCACAAGGACGCCTACGTCCAAAGTTGCCCTAGTTAAGAAAATCTGTAAATCAATGAGTTTTACTGCACATTCACAATTCAATTCAAATAAGTTATATTTGTTGATAATTGATATGATACTATATTTTTTTATTAATAAGTTTGTAGAAAGACATAATATTCGGAAAATCTTTCTACAGCTGATCTAATAACCTCCACAAACACGTCTGAAAGGTGTGATCTTGCTAATTATGTCTCTACCTTGCACCGACCTTCTTAAATCGGAAAAATAACATTCCAAATGAATAACTTGATTGCAGAACTCTGAGCAGGGCTTCGGGAGGCCTCTACCTCGCCCCACATCCACTACCGTCGACGCTATGAAGATGCTGAAGGCGGGAGACAGGCTTGAGTGGAGCGATCTCGTTAACATCCCCATAGTGGTGCAGAACGATGTGAGAAGGTGAGCCCCTCTCGTGACGTCACGACGCACGTGACGTATTCTCGTGACGTCACAGCGGCCATTTTGAAGGCCACTAAGGTCCAGTCTTACAACGTCCCAATAACTCCTTATTCGTCGCATAGCTTGTTTTCTCCATGGCAACGACCAATCAAAACCCTTGAAATCCTACAAATATAGCTTAACTGCTACAAATAACTTTCTTATAGGGAACCCGCAACTGACGTCACATCAGGACTACTACAACAATGGAACAAATGAATTGAACTGATGGACAAACAATCAACTGTCAAAATAATAAAATTGCAACCATAGAAATAAAACCAAGTGTAGCAATAGTATCTGCTCGCCATTTAAAACTTTTAATGATAAACAACGCTTAAGTTAAAATTTTGTATGTGTATTTGTTTGTTTTTTGTTTTGTTTTCCAAAATCAGAAGAAATTATTTTTTGACAGCTTGTTGTTTGTCCATCGAGTCAATTCATTTGTTTCATTGTTGTCTTTTGGTGTTGCTAGTGCCCTATTAGGAGATTGTAAGACCCTAAGGTCCAGTCTTACAATGTCCCAATAACTACTTATTCGTCGCATTCGCATAGCTTGTTTTCTCCATGGCAAGGACCAATCAAAACCCTTGAAATCCTCCAAATAGCTTATTTGCTACAAATAACTATCTTATTAGGAGATTGTAAGACCCTTATAGTACTATTTCAAGTTACAACATAATTGGGAATGTATGGTAACATTTCAGCTGCCAATATAGGAGACGAATAACTTATTATATTTACGTCTACGGGGATATATGGGAGTTTAATCACCTATATCCCCCTATAAAGTATGTGTGCCATTGTAAACCGCAAAAAGAGTGGCCGAAATAAGACGCGACATGTGATTACAAAATTGAGGTTAAATTTGTAGTATTTGCTCATAAGTCACGTCCACTTATTGGTTGAAGAATGCTGCTGGGGGGCCTGGGGGGGGGGGGGAGGGGGTGCTATATCATGTTAAATCAGCGTTTACACTGCAAATGGTAGTTTGTGTAAGCGGTGTGCATGAGTGGCACGATCTTGTTATTTAATTGTCTATGCAATAACATTGAGTTACACTTTTCCATAATTAAAACGATTTGGGGATGAATTCCAACCTTAGGTTGGAATTCATAGTCGGCCCCTACACCTAGGGGCGCCCATTGTTACCAAGGTAACAGTTGTTTCCATGTTATTTTCCATAAACAAAACAAACCCAAAGCAACAATGGGTGCCACTAGGTGTAGGGACCGACCAATTTCCTAACATTTGTAGTTTTTGTTTCTTATCCATGATTCCTTTCATCACAATACCGTAAACACCGGGTAAATATATTGTTTATGATATTATCATTATAGTGTCATATTCTCAAAACTTTTATTTCTGTTGAAACAATGTTTTTGTTTCTAGGCAAACCACCAGACTGGAAATGCTTACGCGCCTGTTTAGCAGAAACTTTCTGCAGCCTGGAGTAAAGTAATCTAGTACTCACCACAAGATCTACTCTCTGATGTATTGATGTGAACTATACTGTATACAAATAAACAACATGTGTATTTAATTGTGTCATTTTTACTCTCCACTCACCCAAGTAAATAAGTAACTCAACTCTATGTAGCTAATCTAAGTAACTCAATACCAGCACACTAAGGCCAGGTATTATAACGCCCGGCTAAAGGTTTAGCACTGGGCTAACTTGTTTTTCCCTATGAGACCACGCTTATGATTGGTGGCTGCCATGGAGAAAACAAGTTAGCGGTGGGCTTAATATTTAGCCGGGCGTTATAATACCGGGCCTTAGCCATTATTTTTTTTTTATTTAACGAAACATGTGTATGGTAAGATACCAAGAAAATGGAGGCCGGAGAAAGACATTTTTTAAATAAGTTCGACGTGCAAATAAAAAATGGATAGTAAAATAAAATTGCTGAACTAAAAGTTTCAGCTACGTTGTTCCAACAGAAGGCAATTAATGAACTTTTTGAATGCTATAATTGCTAACAGAGTATACGATCATAACCTATTCATACTAATTACAGCTGTCATTACTACATTTCTGATTAAGCTATTTAAATATGCAAACTCCTCATGGAGTGGCTATTATCGTCGTCTTATATAAACAGGGTGTTAGAACGTAGGTTTCACAACTGAATTGGTTCAGTGTATAGACCAGTAATCCAAATCCATCGTCATGTTTCGAAAATACAAACTAGATGATCTCGTGGAGAGTGGTAGTCCCATGGAGTATCTGTCTCTGAACATCGATCTGTTTCGCTTGTTGGGTTTCTGGCCGAAGAAATCCCAAAAGTCACGACGCTCACGTTTCTATCTTCTCCTTGGATGGCCAATCATCATCGTGATCCTCTACATCACCTTCTTAGCGACAGAGATCATCGACGTCTACCTCATCTGGGGAGACGTTCAACACGTTACAGAAAACTTGTGTGTCACCTTCACGATGGTCAACATGACCTTCAAGATGGCGCACTTCATCTGCCGGAACGAGAAGATCCAGCAACTTGTGCAAGACCTTCATGTCCAGACCAAAGGATGGGACGACGACGATAAGAAGAACCATAAGAGAGTCTTGCGAGATTGTGTGAAGCGAGCCCGAAGTTTGACTCTTGCTGCAAACTCTCTGGTGTTTATCACGGCTCTTATCTGGGGTTCCATGAGCTACTGTTTTGGACCTGCAAAGACATTACCGATGAGAGCGTGGTATCCTTTCGACACGACTGTGTCCCCGTATTACGAAATTGCCAGTTTGTTCCAAATCATAACGTTGTGTTTCATGCCTTACACTTATATCTCTTTCACGATTTTCTACGTTGTGCTCATCATTCACGCATGCGGCAACTTCGCGGTGCTAAGAGACATGTTGATAACCACGAGAGAAAGGGCTGAAAGACGAGTTCGTAAACCCTTATTGAAGAAACCCCGTCATGTAGAAGTCGGAGACTTCAATACCGACATGTTGAGCCGAGAAAATACGATGAATCCATCAGATCCGACAGTGTTTTCTACCGAAGAAGCAAAACCGAAAGGAGTGTCCTTCATTGATGTAGAACTACCTTCATCTTTCACAGGTGGTAACCAAGATTTGACATGGCAAGTTGCAGATAATGATAGTGGTTCCTGGATGGTTGAACCATCGAAACCTGTGTCCCATCAACCACTCAGAGTGGATGATTTGAAAGAGAACAAAGAAGTAGAGATCAACATTGCAGCTCACCAATGTTTGGCTGAAGTAGTTATGTTACATCAGGCCATCTTAGGGTGAGTACTGAGTATAGTCCTAATTATAATGTTGTGCTCAGTTTGTCACTATTCTTTATTTGTTAACTCGTATGATATAACCATTTCAGATTTATCAAAGACCTGGATGCTGTATTTCGTCCTATTCTGACGATTCAGCTCTTATTCAGTTTACTTATAATTGGACAAATTGGGTTTCAAGCAGCCGCCGTAAGTACTAAAAAGCTCCCGAAATTCATGTAAAATACACGTGTACGCTTACATATTGTTTCACACATCATGCGAGCTAGTTTTTGTGTAAGAAACTTTACTCTTAATTGTTAATGCTTCATTATGAAAATCCCTTTTAATAAACCATATCATTTTTTGCAATTTTATCGCATTCAATTATACAACTAGACAAACGAAACGAGACGAAATGACTGAAACAATGAACCGAACATGATTGTCTACGAGAGATTACACTTTCACAATGTGAATTATGAGATAAAACCATTATAAGTTCCCACAGTAACTGTTGTTCAGCAACCCAATGTGTGCATGATGTAATGACATACCTAATAATATAATTATGGTTTATGACGCGAATGTAGGTGATTTTGATTTGTTCGTTCTCAGCTGTCGCACCAAACTGAGGGTTTGCTCAAATTCATGTCCTACTTCAGTTGTGCTGTGACAGAGCTGTTGCTGTATTGCTGGTACAGCGAGGAGCTGAATCATCAGGTAACTTGTCCTTTACCTCTATCAAGCAAGGAAAAAGAAACTGCTGGAGTGATTTAAAGAGATAGGCAAGGGAGGCAAAGAGCTATACAAACATTGTTTTAATAATTTAAATAGTTTTCTATATGATAACCTGATAAATGCCAGAACTAAAACTGAATATGTGATGCCACAGGCGCAGTTGGTGGCGGACAGTGCGTACAGCTGTGATTGGTTCACGTCCACATCCGGTTTCAAGAAGTCTCTCCAGATTGTGATGATTCGATCACAGCGACCGGAAATAAGACCAGGCAGGGCTACTATGACCATGTCCTGCCATACCTGCACTTTGGTAAGCGGCTCCTGAAAATACCTACTCCAGTATGGCTCTATAACTAGTAAATGAATATTTAACTGCGCGAATGTTCTAGTCAGCGAAACCGAAAGCGCAACAAAATATCCGCGCATTTGAGTATTCGCGCACTAGAACATTAGAGAACTTGAATTTTCGCTGACTAGATCTTTCGCGCACTAGACTATATTTGCTAGACGATTCGCTCAGTAGAATATTCGCGGACTAGAGTTTTCGAGAACTAAAGCAGTCGCGCACTTCACGTTTCGCTCAATAGATACCCCTCTCCAACATTCATAATACTGATACACACGTGGAATTTGTACTTTTATTGCCAGAAAGGCCTAAAGTTTAAGCAAACGAGAGTCTGTTTTAATACCGGTTACTAGCGATCCTCACTGAGACTGCAAAATCACTACATACTTTGCTGTTGTGTTTGTTGCAGATTCTGAAGAACTCGTACAGTCTGTTCGCACTGTTGAAGCAACTGGGTGAAACTTAGTTCAAAACCTCTTTACAGCATTCTCGTCTCGAATAATCATCCAACAAGAGAAACGTATTTTAATTCATATTATAAGACAAGAGAGCAAAACCGACCACAAAGACAGAATCCAAACTATAGACCTAGAGGGACTGTGATTTATATTTAGCTCATGTTGTTGAGCTATTCAATGGTCGATTATAGTTATTTGTTAGATTTGTTGGAAACTTATAGATGACTTCTTAAAGTTTAACTTTATGCGTTAATGCACCCGTACCGTTCAAGTTTTGAATTCCACCACCTAAGACGCCTCTAATAAAACTGTAGAGGTATATTAAATTACATAAGTTTAGATCATGGAGGTTGGCACATTCATTGTAATTGTTTAGCAATTCATCTTGTACTCTTATAAATTAGATTGTATCGTTAACATGACTTTATTGTTTATTTGTGCTTTACATAGTTCATGTTTAGAACTAAATTATGTGTCTACATGTTTATCTTTAGCACTTAGACTTTAGGGATATTAAGTAATTGAATGTTTTTTAAATCGAAATGTTTTCGTAATTTGCGATTACTCTCTTTGGAAGCAGATTCTTTTCTAGTGTTGTGGTGAAAAAGTATTCCTATTCAAGGTGGTAATTATATGTATTTATTATGTTTCCAATTTTCTGAAACATTTTTAAAGCTATATAAGTTCACCGTAGTGCTTACGATAAAGCTTTTGTTTTGAAAATTTATAATAATGTTACTGTCAAATTGTGAAAGGATTAAAGAATAAAATTGCTGCTTTGTTGCTTTGTTGCAGTCTTTTCAATTGTGTTTTCAATTTAAAAATAAATTACCGCTTTATTTGCAACAATCGTCGATAAATAATTCCCGAATTTAGAATTACGCTAGTTTACCATATCTTTAATCATTTACAATATTTCTCTAACCCACTAATCCCCCCCCCCCTCTTCCCCCATAATGATATGGAAATTGCTATGAAGTAAAACTAAATTATAATTGAAATTCATAATTCAGAAAAGAAGTATTATTAGTTTGTGAATAGGTGTAAGGTCTCCATATATTCTTGTTCAAGGGAATATATATACAGACTCGCTACTCCGAAGTGAACTAGCGTGGCATTTCCTGAAATAGTGGAGAAAACGTAACTCTTTCGAGTGTTTATACGCATTGAGTCGATAAAGAAGTTCTTCCATGTCAGGACAACTTCTTTGTGACTCGGGACATACTCACAGAGTCGGCACAGGTTAGGTCTACTGGTACGAAAGTTGTATCCCGGTCCAGCGAGTCTCGGTACTTCAAATATTGTCTGACAGAGACAAAAGCCCAAAATCCAAAGATTGTCAGCTTTCATAACCTCTGTTAGTAGTAGTAGTAGTAGTAGTAGTAGTAGTAGTAGTAGTAGCTAGTATTTATTTACCATAATAGCTATTGTTATACATTAATTTTGGCAACCCGTGGTACATAATATACCACAACATGATAACACATGATCATATAGATTTATATATAACAGTAACTATAGATTTCCCTTGATAAAAGGGACGCTGGATGTTTCAAACACATTCCATAATGTGATCTATCTTGACAATACGCGGTATACCCATTTTATTTGCACCCAATATGATTGATTTTGTAACTAATTGTGACATTCCTGTTTCATAATCTGGTAAGTCAATAGTTGTTACTGGGCTGCCATGTCGGCAAAATAAGTTATCACACACATTAATCTTACATAATATTATTTTTGTTGTGATTTTTAAAAACATTGAATGGTATCATTCATCAAACAACATATTAGAATCTAAGTAACCTGTAAATGTTGTAAGTATAGTTCGTCAACTGATTGGTTATATTAAATATCAATGCGATTGCCGTACAACGAGTACGATATCCAATCTAATATGCATGTATTTTATCGGTTTGAGTCTATTCTCTGTTGTAAGATAACTTGAATATAAATATGTAAACATATGTAAACAATAAATATGTAAGTAAATATGTAAACACTGAAGTCCGGCAGTGAATCATTCTCTAACACAGATAATATACATATACATCTCAGTGCAAGCTCTGCGTATCACACTAGCCTCATTTGGTATCAGTTGGATGCGGATCGCTGTGGAGTGTTCTTGTATCTCTAATCAACTCATTATCGCAGCGTTAAAAAAGTTAGTTATAATATTTCACAGCTGCTGAAGCTCTGGCGGAATGCGATAACATTACATTCCGTAATTATTGAGTAGTGTAGCAGAGAGTAACGAAGAACTTAAGTCTGAAGTGAATTCATCGTTTGTGAATGTAGGACGTATTATCTATAAACAAAATGTGTACACAACGTAAAACACGGCATTTTGGTTTAATGGGGGATTGTTAAAGTTTGAAGTGAGCATAAACATTTTCTGGGCTAAAAATAGAATCATTAATAAAATATGAACAGTTACATAATCGTGTAAATAGATACTTTGCGTGTGCTTAGAGGAGCTGAAAGAGACGCGATCGGTCATCACAAGGATCGACAGTCGAGTTTATCGCCCGATCTGAAGATATTTGTGTTTGTTTTGTGAGAGTCGCTATCATAGTGAGTGTTTATACCAACTATTGTTCTGTTTCCTTACAATTCACTCCTGCATATCGATTTAAACGAATTCAAGGTATGTGTAGTGATTTTGTTTCTTATTCTAGGCCTAAAACACATATTAACACATAATAATTTTTCATGGGAAACCATCCCGGGGACAAAACATGCCCCTCGTCAGAGTATATTGTGGTACTTGGAATACAGTAGTTGGAAACGAATGTCCGAGGGCTTGGTATTTATGGAGTATGCTGTTACACTTTTTGAGCTCACTTTTTACCAAGAAATACACCGAAAACAAACAATAGAACAACCAGACAGAACAAACAATAACCTATAACTCCGCGAATCATACAGCTTTGTATAATGTCTAGAAAAGATCTAATCAAACAAAAATATTAATATTATCATAAAACAATTGTATAAATTATAACTATATTGTATTCAACATATATATAAGCCTTGAAAAAGAACTCCGTGGTAAATAGTAGTATTGTATGATTTTTTTGTTCAGCGAGCAAAACAACGAGGTTGAACGCTTATGTATAACAAAGAGACATTCTGAGATATAACTTTATCATCCGCGCTGTATTATCAGACACCTTGCTCCTTCAAAAGCTTGAGATTACGATTTTAATTCGCACTTGGTTTTGAAGTGTTGTTTATGTTAACTACATTTTATCTCTGGCTCTACTTGATTATCTAAACTTAGCTATGAAGTTCAATTCATGAACGTATATAACTTGGGAAACACCTTTGAAACCCAAAACAACGTCAAATTTACCTGCCTCCAATGGAAATACGTTCTTCCGTGTTGTTAAAACCTGGCTCACATTTATTTTGAACCGTTTCAGTCATATGTTAACGTTATCCCATTTATTTGTATGTCAAGGATCATTCACCATGTCTTTATTATTTTTTAAATCATTGTGTTTGCCTGTTCTTTTATGTGTATGTCTATTATATTAGAGTATTTTTAGATTATTATTAAATAGAAATTAGAAAGTATATTTTGCTAATATAATACATACTGCTGTTGCTGCTGCCATAGAAATTATAATTTTAGGTTCATGAAGGCTCCTTGACTTCGAGTCATTTCTGCATACATTCGGAGCCAAATATATTCTATAATATTTATTATATAAGAATTGTTATCTGTGATTGTAAATTATGTTTCAAATGTGTTTATTTGGTTCAAACGTTTGAATAACTTTGTCAGTGAATCTAATTCGAAAATAAATCAACTGACAATATTTCCTTATTACTCAAATAAAGAGGCAAGTATAGACACAACGATTGAGGCAATTTAGGTTACTTAGATATTTTATCTTGATGCCTCTTGCATGTAGCAATGCAAGCTAAAGACTTAATGTGTTTTGATGATGATAACTTGACTAAAACATTGTTCTTCTAAACAGAGACAACGGATTTTGCCATACACTCAGTAGACCTAGTGGATCACCATGGCAACTTACGCTTGGCTGGTGGTATTTGCCACAATTCTGCTCAGTACTGTGAACGGTGTTAAAGGTAAGACTTTCCATATATTTCATAATATAATATGAAAATATGAACCACATTATGATACCGATGAATTCCATCGAGATTACGATTATACCTCTTATACCTAATTATTTTATCCATATTATATTTACCATACCATATTTTACCCCTATTATACCTAATACCTGCTTGAAGTGCGTCGACAAACAAATACCCACTACTCACCGATACACCACCATGGTTGTAGTGTTTGGTGTGTGTTGTGCTCTAAGGGTTGTGCAATGTATCTGTTACAATAACGTTCCAGAGGCGGAGGAGGTTGTGATAGAGGTCGCCGAGAAGTCGCCCTTCAACTTCGTCATGTCGGGGCCGAGAGCGGCGAGAGGCGACGTTTGTGCAGTGAAGACACCGGCAAGGGATGAGCCATTCCTCCTCGTCCCTCAGCCGCAGACTATAGGTATAGTTTCCACACTCTAACTATTCTCAGGCGACGTTTGTGGGGTGAAGACACCGGCAAGGGATGGGTCTTTCCTCCTCGACCCTCTCCCGCAGGGTATAGGTATAGCTCCCACACTCTAACTATTCTCAGGCGACGTTTGTGGGGTGAAGACACCGGCAAGGGATGCATCTTTCCTCCTCGACCCTCTGCCGCAGGGTAGGTATATTTCCGACACTCTAACTATTCTCAGGCGACGCTTGTGCAGTGAAGACACCGGCAAGGGATGCGTCTTTCCTCCTCGACCCTCTCCCGCAGGGTAGGTATAGGTCCCACATTCTAACTATTCTCAGGCGACGTTTGTGGGGTGAACACCGGCAAGGGATGAGTCTTTCCTCCTCGACCCTCTCCCGCAGGGTAGGTATAGTTCCCACACTCTAACTATTCTCAGGCGACGTTTGTGGGGTGAAGACACCGGCAAGGGATGCGTCATTCCTACTCGACCCTCTCCCGCAGGGTAGGTATAGTTCCCACACTCTAACTATTCTCAGGCGACGTTTGTGGGGTGAAGACACCGGCAAGGGATGAGTCATTCCTGTTCGTCCCTCTCCCGCAGGGTATAGGTATATAGTTCCCACACTCTAACTATTCTCAGGCGACGTTTGTGGGGTGAAGACACCGGTAAGGGATGAGTCATTCCTCCTCAACCCTCTGCCGCAGGGTAGGTAGATTTATCTATTTCATCATCATCATCTATTGCCGTACGTCCAACCAAGCTTCAAAGCTTCAATACTATTGAATTACTTCTATCTGGTAGGGTAAAATGTAAATGTTAGTAGTGTGGCCATCTCGCGGCCACATGCACACTAATAACCAACACTTGTCCAAGCTCGCTAACGTGATCTGTTACTTGCAGACGATAACTCGAATGTGCGAGTAAGGTTCTCGAGTCGGCAAACCAGGATGGAATGTGGGGTGAGCGTTGCAAGCGCTGACGCAAGACTGGACACCGGAGTGTGGCGTATCTATATCACCAACTCAACCGGCAGCTACAGCGAAGAATTCACTGTTCGTGTTGTTGGTAAGCCTCCCAATTTATACAGTATTTACTATAGCCGGGTTTACATAACATTTCATGAACAAGTCTTGATTAAAAGCCCCAATGTATACAGGCCCCCTCCCCCCCTTCCCCCCCCCCCATCACCCACATTTCCGTATGCTGGAGAATAAGATGTCAGAGAAGACCACATTTGGAAAATGTTTCAATTTAGTCAGCAAACACAAAATTATGTGTTCCAATTCATGTTGTTTATAACCTATATTTTAAAGTCGAAAATTTGTTAACGACCTTATGTCCTCGACTTACCTTGTTTTAGGTATAAATACACTGCCAGGGCAGAAATCCAGATGTCTGCGTTTTCAATTCACAAGCTATTGACTTGTCTGTTTTTTTGTTTTTTTTTTACTTCCACACAATAACATATAATTACGAAAGGTGACCTATACCTTGTTTCTGTACAAGGCCGTCATCTGCGTTCTGATTCCTCCCACAGTGTCGACTAGGGATGTCATCCCCAAGATGCCGGTCTCTATAGAGCAAGGACAAGACTTGTACCTCAGGTTCCAAGACTTGACCGTCAGCAAACTGATCGAGTGCAGAGTTAACTGGACAAATGGAGAAGTTGTCCTCAGGCCAGGAAGTAATGTTGATCCGCTTGTTAACTACTGGGGTACTGGTCTGGCAAGTAAGTTTTATGTAATGTTATACAATTTTAACTACAACTCACAAAAGATGTCCAATGCTATCAAAATAGTGCAATTCAATTTATTTAGATTACTGTCAAACGTAAGCACGCTAATACATAGTCTGTCAAGCTAGAGAACTAGCTACTCTTGGTCATCAACTGTCATAACTAAGGATATAATTTAAATTACTACTTACAAGTTTCATATTAAAAGCGCTCCCTCCTCCCCTCCATTGCACCTGTACAGTGTACATGGCTATTGACATCTAGAGGGTGGTAAGGGGACGCACTCCGAGCGGGGGGGGGGGGGCGTATTTGAGGAACATATTTAATTTTAAATCGGGTTACACAAATATGGGTTCCAATTTATGTCATTGATAACCTGTTAAAACCGACCGGGGAGTCGCACATACCAATGACACCGGGGCGGTAAATATCCTTGCGAAGCCCATGCACAGTAATTACAATAAATGTAATATCTATATTATATGACCTTCTCTCTCTGTCTCTCTGAAGACGATTGCGGCGTAAAAGCCACGCACATCAACGTCAGTGATTCTGGACTCTGGACTCTGCGGGCACAGAATACCACTGGCCACGTGATCGAAGGCACATTCCAAGTGACGGTACTCAGTGAGTTTAAGCACGATTCTATAAATACATTTTTTCATTTTGTGTTCAAATTGTGTGTGGTCATTTTGTGTTGTGTTGTGTTCATTTTTTGTTGTGCACGGAATGTTTTACAAAAATCTATGTTTGAATGTCTCTGTTTGAATGTTTGGTAGACGTACTCGTTCGGCCACACGAAGTGTTCATTTGTTATCTGTGGTTCGGTCATATAGCGGCAGGTATATTATGCCTGGTGTAATATTATGTTGTTAGTATTTTATGAATTAGAATTACATTATCACGTGTGATTTGCGAATTGATGTAATGTCTCTTACTCTTGCTAACATGAATGGTTCAAATCTCATAAATATTCTAGTAAAATAAATGATGAAGGTTGAAATTAATATTCCTTCATTTTCCTTAGATGACAGTTTTCCAAGCGAAACTGAGGAAATCTTAATTGCCGGTGATTACCAGACTCTGGATGTGGGCGCAAATAACAGTAAATATTGTCAGGCACAAAACCCGAGCGGTCAGTGGGAGGAGCTAAAACGAAGCGCAGTGAGTACAAATACTTTCAAGTAATGCCGGCAATATTGTGTTCGAACCAGTGGCGTAGCCGTGAATATATTTGGGTTGGGGGGAACTTGTATTGGAAATTATCAAGTGAGAAACATAGTTATTAGGAAACCGGCTCCACGCTCGATGCATTGGCGAGGGGGGGGGGGGGGCTGCGCTTTAGGAAATGAAAAAACGAATTTTATGAGGTTTAAGTGATTTTGTAGGAGTAATGTTTGCTGATGAGGATAATATCACAAGATTCTTTAATGATATCGTTATTTGGTTTCATCAATTGCACTGTCATAAAAAAGCGCTTATTACGATTACTGACTTCACCAATTCAAGCATATCTTAAAAAATGAGTTTAATGAATGTTATCTAGATGTCGGAGGGAGAGAGCCTCGAGCTCCCCCCTACCCTACAGTAGACGCCACTGGTTCGGACACATTGTGCATCCAGAATACTTTCGTTCAACTCGCGAAAACCAAGCCACCCTACACACACAGCTCCTCAAGAAATCCTAAAACTAAGCGAGAATGGATTTAAATGAGGATAACCTTGAAATATGAACTAGGTCCCTACTAACAACCTTCTAATGAAGTACCAACATTATTTTGTTCTTAATTTTTCAGCCGCCAATACTGGCAATATTGCTACAATAATCCTCCTCTTCATGTCGTTCTAAATTTAGCAAGAAAAACGTGATGGCTATCTACAATTTTTTGAGGTTGAAGAACATGTGTTGTGTTGGTGTATTTTCTTTAACGGTATTTTGTTTACCGTTATTTTTATCTAACCTTATACATAAATGTAAATGTAAGAACGCACATATATGCGCGAAAGCGCGGGTGATGTGCGATGACAACAGGGTTGTATTTAGTAAATAAAAAAATAAAAAAAAATAACCTTACACACACCGTACCGGTAAATTACAATACTTATTTTAAAGAAACTAAATGTATCGACATGTCAATGTCTCAAACGGATAAATAAAATGTTACCCCCCCCCCCCCCCCCCCCTTTAATGTTCGCTTAATATTTTCAGTGTTCCATAAAACTAGGGAAAGTGACTAAAGCCCACGAAGGCAAGTGGACTGCGAGGTTCGCTGTTGCAGGACAGATAGACGAGCTGCAGACGACTGTGTCGGTCAAGGTTAAAGAGAGTGAGCATACCATGATTATTGATTCCATAGTATTTTCATCTGTCGGATCATGATACCATGATACTTTGGGTGTGAAAGAACTGGATAATATTTTTTAAAAACCTTCGGATAACATATAATTAGTAGACTCTGTTTGTAATGTACATAATTACAAATAATTACAAGTAGGCCTACCAAACCTGACAATTACAATATGACAATATTTTTCACTGAGTTTATTTAGTTCTTTCAAACCCAAATGGCCACATGTTCTCACTTTTTCGATGTGATGTTGCGTTATTGAGATGTTATTGGAAAACTATTATTTTGGGTGGTTTAAATGTTGGCGGTAGTCATTCCCACTCGCCCTTCAAATCTTCGCACTCTTCCTATATAGAGTAAGGACGATTTGTAATACATTTTTTGTTTGTTGAAGAATAAAATCTTATATCAGTTTTCCGTTGAGTAGAGTGCACACCATTCCAGGTAACGACTGCGAGGTCGTGAAGGACCCCTAATGGACATTTTAAATTATGGTAGGAATTAACTAGAGAAGTAGAAAATTAGGTTGATACCATTGGACGTAAGCATGAGAATTGAAAATACTTACGTTGGGGGCAACTTTACATACAGTCGTTCCACAGCAACCTTTGGATACTGACGTCATTACTCATAGATTATAAAGAGAATTGACCAATGAACTGTCTGTATTTAAAAAAGCCACCCGCTGATTGGCTCCGATTCACTCATCGATGACATCAGCATCCACAAGATTGCTGTGGAACAACTTTAGTAGCTACTTCCACATTGAACTCATTTTTTTTAGATTTTGATACTTAATTTATGTATAATATTTATTTACTTAATGTCTATCCTATTCAGTTATAAAAACTGATTTACAAAGGAGGACCTTAAATAAAACTAGGCTATGCAAACAATTAATAATAATAAAATCCTAAATAACAATAACAACAAAAACAAAACAAACTACTGTACCGGTACTATATAAAAAAAAAAAATCAAGAATAAGAAAAAATAAAATACTTCAATAAAAAAATACTTCAACCCTTTGTAACGCATACTCTTGAGTCTCTGAAGCAACCAATCGTGGTTTGTGTCCAATCAGGCGACGTCCTTCACGCGTCGTTGTCACCTTCAGCCAGACACCCCCGCGCGCTTGACCTCCTGTGTCGCTGGACTACCCTGGAGTACGCCAGCATCCAAGCCGCCTATTGCCGCTTCGTTCGGCCCGACGGTGTTGCCATGTCGCTAGAAGACGGCGTCGGCAGCGCTAACTACAGCTACTACGGCGACGGGCTCAACTTCTCCTACTCGGTGAAGGACTGCGGGGTGACCATACACAACCCCGAGAAGAGGGATGTGGGCACGTGGCAGTGTCTCATTGGAGTTAATATGCAGAATATCATAAAAGGGGGGTTTATACACGTGCCTCCTATGCTGTTGTTCAATGCTGATGCCAAAACATGTGAGTACCGGTATTTTACATGTACAGTGTACAAAAACACATTAACAATTACTAAAACCTTCTCAAGGATACAAATGAATCCCTTAGTTGTGTCAGTACTACTAATAGTATTATTTTAAAAAGCAACACATATTCAGGATTTCCTCTAGAAAGAGCATTATTGTATTTCTTTAGTTGATATTCTCTATAACTTTGAGTTGTTGTTACTAAGTTAAGAATATAATAATAAAGATGGCCATGCTTATTCTGAATTTCGTATGCATAAAATAAATTAAAATAATATAGGTTGTGGTATTCTCACACTGATATTTTACTGACGAGTATTAACGACACAGTTAGAAATGTATATAACATATTCTCACAAAACCACCAATGAACATAGTTTATATCCTGATACTCAAATATAGAGCGTTATCCTTAGTTTCAGACGAACAGAACAATCGTGACATCAAAGTAAAGGGAGGCGAGAATGACATCGTAATACAGGACCAAGATCCCCTGGTGCTAAGTTGTCAGGCTACTGCCTCACTCAACTACTGCTGGTCAGTACAGAACATTGTTTTATTGCATTACACAGCACACATACTTCACACGTGAGGTATAATACACGTTATTATGTAGGGGTACAATGCGTATTACTCCCCGATAAGCATCGGGCTAGCTCGCTGGCTAGAGAGTAGAGACTAAACTGCACTACCCTCGCAGCACATGGCACCACCACTACCTCCAAGTCTACAGTGGAGTTTCACGGGAGTTTACACCAACCTTTTTGATAGTTTTCTTCGTACACCCCTAGAGCAAAGTCCAGTCGAGCAATTATCTCCTTTCAAACTCGAGAAAAGGACGAGGAATTCAGATGACTGAATACACATATCACATTCTTCAAGGCGATGAGGTCCGATCGTTCTAGGAAAACAAGAAATCCCGGGGTAGCTTATCTTTCAACGTATCTATGCGGGTGTGCAAAACGGGGGGAAAATGGTGTGGCCATGGACCCATGGTGTAAACTCTCGCGGGAGAGAGAGAGAGAGAGAGAGAGAGAGAGAGAGAGAGAGAGAGAGAGAGAGAGAGAGTCGGAAGAGTTATGTGTGTCTGCAGATTTATTGATCTTGGTAACTATTAGTGTCCGAAAATGGTTCCAATGCCCTTTGTTGTCTTTCTACTCATATTATGTTTTATTTATGTATTATTAATATGTATTTATATTTATAATGATGTATTAACTGTGAGTCTTTGACTTACTGACTTATGTTTTTCAATTTATTGTATTGTATTATATTGCACTTGTGGGGCAGTAGCCCCGTTGCTAATAAAGAATACTACTGTAGAGCCTTGAGGAGCGGACATTCTTACACGGGCCAAGGCCTGGCACTGCACCATCACTCTCACCGCTGTATGCCCCTCAGGTTTGGTCACCCTAACGGCACCACGCTCACTGCGCATGGCACCACCACTACCTCCAAGTCTAGAGCCTTGAGGATTGGATATTCTTACACGGGCCAAGGCCTGGCTCTCGGCGACTGCACCATCACCCTCAACGTGGCTGGTCTTCACGATGCGGGAAAGTGGAGTTGCAACATGGGAGTTACAGGCGACGTCGATCTCAAAGTATTTATCACTGTCAGAGTTGCAGGTACAGCATAACCACTTCTCATCTTATCTTACCACTATGATAGTTCATAAAACGTACACTGCCTCAACGTTTGAGTACACAGAAGATATGTTACAACCAGAAAGATGGATATTTTCAGTAAATTGTGGTTACAGCAAGACCGCCATTCTAGACATGTCTTGTTGGAAACTAGATTCAATTGTTACTCCGTTCGTTCTTTGGATTTGCTTGTAAGAAATACTTACAAATGACAAACAACTGTGTTTCAATTTACGGCTGTCGTCCGTTGAATATTCGTAATCCTGATTCCTGACCCCCACAATAAAGTTAAACTATAAGTGAGCACGTAATCCCCCTAGTTATTGTCACCACCCCCCAGCATAACAAATATGGCTGATTAGAAATAATATAATATCAAATGAATAAGTATGATATGATAGTCAGGTTGTCACGGTAATAAGGGGTGGTCACAGCGATGGAGGGGAGCCGCAGAAGAGCGTCATACTAAGAAAATCTTAAGTCTAGCGGTGATATAAACTGAGTCGGGTGGAAATAACTTGGTAGGTATATCCGCTCTTCTGCAACCATTTTATATCCTATTTGATTACTGATTTGAAAGTACTTTTGAGGAAATGTTAATGTCACCATTTTTATAGTACCCACTCATCTCATCATCACCTTGGCAATTAGAAAAAAATAATTTAATCTTGATTTTTATTTTGATCTCACAGCTGGCAACATTGCAGCACATGGGCCTAACGTGGACGTCACAAGTGACTCTGCGTTCTTAAGGTGTCACTCGATACCTACGGGCGTCGCCCTGGAGTATTGCCGCTTTGTCAGACCAGATGGCGTTGGCTTCGGGCTCACAACAAATAAGTAAGAATTACGCAGATTTTGTCGTACGGTAAGGCAAAGGTTGGCAGAAAGGGACAAACAATAATAAGAGCACTAAAATAAAAAACGGTTAAGAGACATAGAAAAGGGCGTCGCGTCTTATGCTGTCACCCTGGACAAAATTTTACCCCGGGATCAGAAAAGTAAATGTAATTTTGTGCACGTGCTATAATATAATGAAATTGTTAATATTACACATGGTAACCTTTATTTCACTATATGAAATAAAGCCACACCACACGAGAAGAGCAGTCATAGATATTACAGATTCTGATAGCAGCAGTGTCAATAAAGAAGTTTCCCCTCTTTGTAAACCTTATAGTAATAGTAGCTGAACATGAGGTGCGGAGTAATAATTCTATATCACAAAATGAATGGAGTTGGAAGCGTGTCCTCTCCAGGGAGCTTATATTATTGTTGTCAAGAATAACATAAAGGCTCCCTAGTCAGTGTGTGTCCAGGGGGGAGGGGGGATGAGGTTACCCCCCCCCCTCACCCCTCCCCAAAAATGAGCAAGTGGCAGAAGAGGAAGGAAAGGAGGAGGAGGTAGGAAGTAGGAACACCACAATTTTTAAATAACTACAATCTTTACCTGTTTAGGATATTCAATCCCCCCCCCCTTACACCACATGGGTACACCAATAGGCCACTTTCAAGGATCACTCTTCATGTATTGTTCTGTTCCAGTGACGAGGTGATGCATCGTTACCGATACGACGGCGAAGGGCTGGAGAGAGGAGTGTGTGGACTCAAGATAGACACCGTTGAGGACGAAGACTTCGGGCATTGGACTTGTGCGGCATTGCACGTGGCTACCAACATTGAGGGCAAAGCAACTATCACACTAACAGATCAAAGAGGTAAGCCCATTCTAACTATTCTCATACAGACCTCAGATCTTTACACGTCACAGTTTCATACTCGTTGTTTCAACGAAAGTCAATCTATTCCTTGAGTTCTCCTAAAGGCGGTCTTGTTCTTGTAATCCCTGAAAAGTCACCCCCACTGTTTGTGATTATTCAGAAGAAAATCTGTTATTTAAACCGTTTCGAATAGCTAAGACGCAGAACTACTAGACGTAAAAAATTAATTGGTATTATTGGTTGGTTATAGCTGTTTCGTTAGCATGAGAATAGTACTCTTGAAACAACTGGCCAACTACTCTAGTTTAGATCTGACTAGCCCATTGGTTGGGCTTTACTTAGGCCCGGTATTATGATAAATATTTAGAAGGCTACTATAACTTGTTTTTGCCAACAACAACCAATGGGAAGCATGATTGCCTAGTACCTTACTAAATATTAATCCGTTAGTCACCCACCCACGTCATGAATTTAATTACACAGCCACAACCCAAGGTCCGTAAATCCCCTGGTGGAGCTTTGAGGTTTACCGAACCTCCACCAGGGGATTGATGGACCCATGGCCACAACCGTCCGTGCACAAACAAATCAGGAGGAATACCTTACCTGAGAATAATTCATTGGGTGGGGAGATGGGGGCTGGCCAGTTATGTATGTGAAGTTCCTCCCCCGGAATTTCTTCATTTTTTATGACCATGCCAGTCTTGCACAAATGATACACATGAGGCGATCGAGATTGATAATTCGCTGTACGTGTACATTCTGCTATGCATTCATGTATTTCAGTAAACATGGTTGGCAATGAAATGAAAGGATGAACTGATGTAATAAAATGTGATGTGATAGTTCAAAGTGATGCTGTACGATGCATATGTGAACTCAACGGAGGTGCTCTTTTCTAACGGATAGCATGGCTTCAGAATAGCCTGTAGACTTGCATTTGATTGAAAGTAGTATTTTGAGAATTGTAAGCTATGATCAAGTTGCCTTGCCAATTGCCAATTGCCATTAATGCTATATATCAATGATGAGAAAATATCGTGTAAAATTACAGCCCGATTGTACCATGCTCCAAAGGACCATACCAAGTCAAGAATAAAGTTGGTAAAAGTTAATTTGAGCTTCTATTAGACTTAGAACTCATAATGGGCACAGATGTGTACATTTGTGTTATAATATAATATTATTATCCCATTATATAAACAGCAAATCCCAAGCTTTTGAGTTATGTTTTCAAGTCCTGGTAGACGTACCTATATTTGCATTGGAACGTTTCTATGTAGTGTGCATTATAACACAATGGCATTGCATATAAATTAGATCCAGTATTATATTAGTGTTGAGCAATATCTAATAAAAGTAAAACCCTCCATGTTTCTAATGGTTATCTACATTTACAGAACTGAGTAGTGGGGCAGTCGCTGGTATCGTGATTGGCAGTTGTGTGGCAGCGGTACTTCTGGGTGCACCAATGTTCTATATATACAGGAAGCACAGAACTCGTACTTGAAGAAACATCGTTGAGGAACACCAGATAATTTCCAAGTTACTTGAAGTAGGACACTTTGCAAAGCTTCCAACTCTCCCAGGTATATCAAATACAACTCAAAGTAACCAATTTCGAAATAGTACTAAACCTTATTGTATACCCACACAGCACTCAATATCGTATGAATATTCATATTAAGTGTTCAATGTAATGTCTAGATCATGATATTGTGAGAATATTATGTAAACATTGTAGATAAAATATGGATATACTGAAGTCGTGAAAACATTCATGCAATATCATAAAAGAATATTTTGAGATGGTAACTTTTTAATATAGTGTAAATATTGTTTTAATACTTTGTGTTAAGTAATTTGAATTGTTGATACGCACAATTATATTTCCCTACACGTAAATACACACTCGCACACCGTGCACGCGCACGCGTCATTTACTCGCCAAAGTTAATCATTTCACAACACGTACACAACATTACCATTTCAATAGTAAGGCCTTTGTCCGAAACAAAACACAGCCAATTGCTTTTTCGAATGTAGCGCTCACAAAATAGTAGTCAAGAAAATATCTATCACATTAATTTGTATTTTGAAGTACGAAATTCGAATATTAGATTAGTAATTTTCTTATAATAATTTATAATTATTGTTATCTTTGATTTTCAAAGCGTTATATTGTCTTTTAACATTTAACATTTAACCCATCGAAATCGAAAGTTATTTGAAACGGTGCTGTCACTGACTACCGTAGTTGTGACGACAAGTCAAGTAGAAGAAGAAGAAGAAGAGGACGAAGCCCATGCCTCGCCTGGCTCACGCTGTTTTGTGTTGTGTTGAAGGGCATCATCCTCGTTTCTTGTAAGTTTCAATTTGTTATTTTAGTATAGTGTACACTATTAACTGTGAGATTGTTGTATTAAAGGTCCTCTACGTATTATAGACACTCCCTAGCCTATAGGCCTAGGCTACGTCTACACAATCCCGCTTTCATTAACCCAAACAACTGGGTTTCAAGCCCGAGCGTGAGAAATAGGCCTAGGCCCTAGGCCCGAGAACGTTTCTAGGCTAGGGCTAGACTAGGCCCTATATGTTGCTAGACCTAGCCACTTTCTTATACGGTTATAGCAATTCAGAATTGTGGTGAAGCTGTGACTAGGCCTAGGGCCTACAGCATAAAGTCTTGATTAGGCCTAGGCCTAGTTACCTGTCCCTGAGGTAGGCCTAGGCCCTAGGCAAGGTATTTTAAACACAATGCCTAGGCCTAGGCCTAGGCCTAGGCCTAGGCCTAGCCTACTTAGTAAAAAGGTGGTGTCAACCATTAAACTAGACTGGACTAGGCTTACGCCTATTGCTTATAATTTCTGCTAGGTAGGCCTAGCCAACTGTAACTGTGACTGGACCGCCCGGCCTGGCCATTCTGACTCATTCATTGATCATTTGCATTGTTTTCATTGTCACTAAGCCTAGTCGGCCTGGTTGCAATTACTGTATACTACCTCAATTGGCCTAGGCCTCCTAGGCTAGGCTAGGCCCTAGGCCTACTAAGAACGTGTCTGAATTCCACTTTGTAGTTGCTAATTCTAAGTCTGTCTAAATTTGATGCCATCAACAATGGATGAAGAGGAAACTGAACTGAACCTCCGATCACAGATTGTTGATGAGGTTAAATCTAGACTTAGACACAGGCATAGAACTAGCAACGATAAACTGGAATTCGGATGTCCCTAGTCTACGTACGCTTCATGTCCCTAGGCTAAGCCTATAGCTAACCTACTGGGCAGTCTAGGCCTAGGCCTACAACAGCCCGGCAACTAGGACTAGACCTAGATAACTGATAACTAACGGTTTTTTAAATTTAGAAGTTAATAGAGAGAAAGATAATGGAATTAACGGCCCCAAGATGATATGTAGATTGCAAATCAACTTGTAAATATTTTCAAGCCTGGTATTTGTGTTGAACAATTAAATTCATACTTCTCCCCCCCCCCCTCCCCCCCCCCCCCCCCTCCGATTTGGTCTAGGCCTTCACTCTTCATGACTGACTAAGCCTGACTCCCACACATCAGGACCCTCATTCCAGAACAGTTTTAGCCGGTTATACATTTGCATCCCACTCCCACGGTTGCACAAGATTTTGCATACTGCTTGCTTGTGGAATGATGAGGGCCCAGGAGTTTTTCTTTCACAGGTTCAGTTTGCCAATGTCCTACCTAGATAATTTCAAAGTAATTTACATGCTGTCGGCTCACCTTTAATTTAAATTGATATTTTGACCCCCACCATCAATCAATTTCAGCACAACACATAGCCACCACATAGCCTACTTGTCATGGGCCCATGTGCATTATTACATATGTTGCCATTATAGGTTATGTATTTTTTTTAGGCCACCTAACCTCAGAATACCCCTTGAATGCAGGACATGCAAACCTTATTGAAAGAAAAATGCCCAAATTGAATCGAAAGTCTCTTCGAGATCTATCGTTCCGCCATTACAGCAGAATATTAAATCGTCAGGTGATGTGTGCTGAAGAGGTGAGCACCCTGTAGTCTTCATGCGTGGAAATCAATTAAACTATACTATTCAAACCTAGCTCCTCAAATTGTCAGCCAAATGAAGTTAGTTCTCTTGCGAGTGGCTTGCATGATAAAAGCATTCCTAGAAATAAAGCTACCCACAATTCAGATGTATGTGATCTCGATTCTGAGCAGCTCAATTGGACGTTCCTAATATTGTGTATTCTTTCAGATGCTGTGAGGCGCAATGGTTGTACCAAAAATGGTTCTGACCAAGAAATAGAAACTAGCATTAAAAGGCTCCAACATGCAAAACAACGAGCTGAAAAAGTGTAAATTTTTTCCCGTGAATTTTCCTTGGGCATGCGCAGCGTACCTACTACCTAGCCTGCCCAGACCACACGCCCCTGGTATACAGTATTGTATAGGTATTAGGTAACCAATTTTATGGCAGTATAGCCTACTAGGAGTAAAGTAGGCTACCAGGCCAAGTTTATTTTTTGTTTGTTTATACAAGTGTGTTGTGCTAGGCTATTCTGTTTTGTACTGATGCGTTGTATGCCAATTTTTATTGTTCTTACTTTTTATTGTTTTTGTTGTTTGTGTATTGTATTTTTATTGTTCTTTTATTGAATACAAGATATTACAAATTTTGTATGATATGTGTTAGCTACATTGTCAAATTTTGGTTATAGGTACGTAGGCCTACGTGATTGAAGCATTTTAAAAAATGTATGATGATTTAAATTCAATGGTGTAATGTCAAAGTAACAGTGACATTAAAACTAGGGCTGCCCAATGATAAAAAAATTCATATCGCTATCGCGGATGTAACTATCGATATCGTATCGCGAAATCGACTTTTTTAAACTCGGTATCGATATCGCCGATATCGTAATTTTTTTTCGAACCAGCCAGAGGCCATTAATTATAAACAATTTAATGTGAATAATTGAATGTCGAAATGTTTTACTATGTGCGTCAATTTGTGTGTTGTATTATAAAAAATGTATCCACAAAACAGCGATGTTGTGATTGACGTGAGTGAGACCGCGCGACGAAAGGCGAGTAGGTACAAACGCGAATGGTGCAGTGTATGTATCACAAAGATGCAGAACCACAACACTACCTAACTTTTTTTATTTTTGTTTAGGATAGTTGACACTTGATCGATATCGCGAAACGTACGATATATTCATTCTATATCGATATCGAATTATTTTTCTATTATCGATATCGTATCAAATTATCGATATCGTTGGGCAGCCCTAATTAAAACATAAAAAATGTGCTTACACACATAGATCATTAATCATTGACTCATTGTGTAATTAATCCAGTTGTGCTGCTGTTTTGTTTTGCCACTTGGAACTGAGGGTCATGTCTTTTGAAAACATATTATATGCTATTTATTATAGCAGTGCCTGCTTAAGTCCAGCTAAAACCATTTTGTTGTGATTTTCTAATCATGTTTATACTTTATAATCATGTTACATGCTTGTTTATTCTAAATCACCTGACATAACTAAGGTGCTCTAATTATCATTTTTATTTCTCACAATTGTGCAGGTTTTTGGGGGTTAAGATATTCTTTGTCAAATTTGTGTGATCGTAGTACATTCCTTTGCCTACTTGGGCATAGAAGTTTTTCATAAAATAGTGAGCTGATTGTACTTTTGTATCTTTAAATAAAGTGACTGATCAGTAATTAAGTTATGCCTTCTATCATTTCGCACGTGATGCATCTGTCATCGATTAGGGTAACTATATAAATTTAACTATACAGATTTAATTTTTTATCCTCTTGTCCTGTCCATGTGTAATCCAGTGTGTTACAGATTACTTCATCCTCCAAGAAAGATATGAATATATTTTAGGCTTTGGAATAGTTGCCCACAATTGTGCTCGAGGAGTCCAAATCAACCCAGAAATGTGCTAAAAAAAATGTAATATGTATGGACGATTTCCATGTGTTTCTTTAACAGTTACCGCGTGCAGTGCTGCCGCGCTGACATCGTTTATGCCACTCAATGAGCTGGGATTTCACTCGAGGATTCGTCGGCGTGGCGCGGATCTTATTTTTCAGCCAATCAGGGTGCTCTATTTCTCAACAAACGTCATCGTTTAAAGCTATCCTGATTGGGTGAAAGCTTCATCATTCGCGTCGCGCCATCCCGAGCATATCCACAACTGAAACCCCGGCTTTAGGATTGGTCACTGCGCGGCCGCGGCGCCAAAAGATAGAGACGGACCATTATTCAGTGGATTCTAAAGAACGGTATTTCGGGAAGGGGGGGGGGGAGGGACCCCACCACAATTTTACAATATTGTATGAATATTAAAAGAAAGTTTAATTTTGATAAATCCAAAACTACGATATTGTGTAAACATACTAACAATATTGTAAATCTGCCCACATGATCATTATGTGATATTGTGTACTTATTAAATTTCTATTCAATGTTAGGACATATGAATATCTATACAAGGTAGTATAAACGTCGCCCTATATTGTACAAATATTTAGAATGTCAGAACATGATATTGTTCCAATGTTTATGGATCGTCGCGTGCATAGTCACTTGATCAGCCCCCCCCCCCCCCCCCACTCCAGTGAGTATTCCAATCCTCGCCTCGTAAACTTACCCCTACCGGTACGTAATTAGTCTCAGGCTTACAGCTTAATCGAGTCCAATATTACCAAACTTCATTTTTTACTTATCTTGTTACTGCCATTTTCTTGAAATAGGTCCATTAGAGATAATTTGCAACCTTAATTGGATTGGTTACCACCTAACACAGCTGGCATGATTAACGAGTAATGAGGCTTGTGCACTCTGCTAAGCGGAAGACTGCCTTTATCAATATGTGAAAAAATAGAAAGAATCTGTTGATCTCCGTTGAATAGCGTGCATGATAGGGGTCGTAGATAAGAATCTGATACCATTATGAGACTTACAATAATGGGGCTAGGATATTTAAATAAATAAATTTGTATTTATAGTCTACCCACTCAGTTACGAGGACTGATTTTCAGTGCCATTAGTCACTTTTATATTATTTATGAATTTAGGGCGCTTCCATAAATAAGATCATTCACACCTATTCTTATTATTACCATAGTCTTCTTTCAATGTTATGGGGTAATTACAGAAAGTTTTTTTTACTTGTTAATGTGAATAACATAAGTGAATGTCAGAGAAAATAAACTTTATTACAACCAATTTCAATGTTAAATTTAATAGAATGCCTATCGGCTGGGTTAGTGATATTGGTTGGGAAAGAAGAAATGACACAAAAAGCTTACCTGAAGAGTGGTGGGTGGCTGAGAGGTGCAGAATACACATATGTACAAACATATGTCGAACGTTTTGGCTCATGTGGCCTTGGTCACCGACCGTTGGAGAACTCTTCTTTCCCCAACCAATATCACTAATTTCTTTGTTAATAGTATTATAAAGATGTTGGACAAGTTCAATAATAACTGTCAAGACAATGATATAAATATAATCATGTATTTACAATTTGTACATCCTAATAATGACTTAACATTTTCAAATGACAAACTGCCACTAAAACACTAAAAAATACTTCAATAAAATGTGTAAAGGAAATAAACAATGGGTAAGGCAACAAGCTCTCAAAACTAATTCTAGTCGAACATGAATCAGTCAAATGAGCCTAGAATAGCTTTTTCCAATAGCTTACTGTATTCACTCAAATGCAAGCCAACCAACGAATGCTCTTCAAGAAAGACATGCTTTTGTGACCATACTTGGCCTATAGAGATGCAGAAAAATCTCAAGAGCAATAAGACAATAGACCGAGATAATGGCAACAAGTACAGCCCACGTTATTGTACCAAATGTTTAATTTTCTTATACATTAAGTCACTGATCGATAGTATTAATTAGTAATTAACATTTGGAACAATTTGGAACAGATGATAGTAACTCATAAACTTTCCATCTTACATTAGGCAATATAATACGATACGAGTGATCTCAAAATAATATAAGACTATTTTAAAAATCATTTTGTATACATATGTACTGTACCTACTTACAATACAGTACAATAAAAAAGTGCAATTCGTGGGATGGCTGATAAACAACTGATAAACATGTTCTAGTGAGGGAAAAGGTACATGTATTTATATGTACTTTACATTTATAATCAAAATCAATTTTGCAAGGATTTAGTTGAAAGCTTATACCATATAAGATACAAAGCTCCACAAGAAAATGAAATCCATGACTTACAAGGAGCATGTTTTTCTGCATCTCCAACATATATGTTAGAAATTAGAATGTATATACAGGACCACAACATGGATCCGATTGCATTTCACGTATGACTTGCAGTTGAGCTAATACAAGAGGTCCACCTATGATGTACGTATTGTATGTACATACCGTACATACATAAACCATGGAACACTGACCCAAACAACGGTTTTTTGACTGAAATTGAGCAGCAATCGATGCAAGTAAATGCACTTCCTTAATGTTTATCAGTTCAACAATTCAATCGGAAGTGCAATAGGAATCAATTTACCAGCTTCATAGACTGTCAGCTTCATAGACTCATAGCATGTCAGCTACACAAACCAAGATCACTCCACATGTTCAAGCACTTGGAACTTCAATGCTTCAACCTTCTCTAACAAACAAAAACTTGAACCAATACTTTCAATATATGATCAAGCATAAAATAGATGCGCAAAGAAACATCTCTCACGCAATGTTTTGAAGGTACATTCAAACTTATAATTTTACCACAGAGATACAGGAGGAATCAAATAAGATCTAGCTATTGTTGCAAAGTGCATGCATATTTATTTAAACAATGATTTTGATACTAGAGTGCTCTTAGTATGCAAACCAATGATGTTAACAATCACAGCCTCATTCTTCAAACTGGTTAAGAATATCTTTTAGAAGAGATATACTTGCAGGAGCGGTTGTGAAAAGACTTCCTGGAAAAAGAAAGAACATAAAATGTCATAGCATAGCCTGGATATAAATGGCAATCCTGACACCATCATCATGCTACAAAGCAGTCATCTGGAACTAAGGTACCTACAATAGATCATCATCATCATCATCATCTGTTGCCACGTCCAACTCTGCGTTGGGTCGGCATTGAAGATGATTTTCAAAATTGATCTAGGAGCCTAATGGTACGTTTACAGCTACGCGTTGCGAGCGAAGCGAGGGCGCGAGCGGCAATCAGCGGCCGAGTTTCAAGCAAAGAAGTAACTAGTTTCACGCAAACTCGGCCACTGATTGAAGCTCGTGCCTTCGCTTCGCTCGCAACGCGTAGCTGTAAATCGACTCTTAGACGGAGTTAATTACGGTCTTCTAAATCGTCATTGACAAAAATGCACAGCAATTACAAATGCACCTTGACATAGCATTTGAAAACTAGTTGTTATTGTTGTACATTGTTGTCAATGAGGATTTAGAAGACCAAGGGTCTCAGATCCATTATGAAAATCATCTATAGGGTCAGTCTGCCAGTCCACAGCTAAAAAAGCTTACTTAGCCACGTAGCCTTCAGTGCATCTTTAAACAACCATAACAATTATTGCAGTGAATTAATATACTAATAGAGTTATAGAAGACAATCTGGCATCTAAATAATTCGAGGTTAAAAGTAGCAGTACACACACATGCGGTAGAAATACGAACTATACAATGGAGTCATGATGCCAGCCAGAGGGTGCCTCTGTGTATGATTTTATGTCGCATTAAATTAACAAACTTACCGACAAACTTATTTGGTAGATTTTGCTGAACATCAATTACTTTGCAGTTATTCCGGTTCGTAATTTCAAATCCTAAACAGCGAAATCGTTGATCTGTTTCATACAATTTGGTTTTGGGAGAGGCACTGAGGTAAGGGTGTCCAGAGAATGGATTAATGAAGTCTGCCCAATATCCAGCTAAATTGAGCTTCATACATATCTCTTGGGCAACCAGCACGAACTGAAAAAATAAACATGCGTAATCAGAAGAACAATCACTAATCAGTCTTATCATATGCCTATTGTTGCCTAGGCACATCTGCACATACCTAGAATGATGAAAGTGGTACTATTAAATTTATTCACATGTCCTGGAAAAAGCTACAACAGCTGGAAGTATGCCATATTATGGTATTTGTTTAGTATCACTGATCGCGCTTCTTACTCACTTTTTCTAATGAAAAACGCCTAAGTCTTGTTTAAAGTGTTATTTTTATTGAACAATGTTTAATTGTTTTTCTTTTGATGCTTATTATAATATTGTGGTTAGTTTTTAAGAGTAATAAATGATTGTTTGAAGTTTTTAAATGAAAAGTTGACGTCTTCTTCCTTGTTTCCTGCTTGTGTCCGGTGCAGTGCTGCCAATGGCAAACTATCCAAAACCACCCCCTAACCTCGGGCAAAGTCTCTTTCGGGCGCAAATCTGCATAATTGCATAATTTGAAGAAGGGGTATTTAATCGTAGGGGCCTAGTTTGCACGTACATCCAACCCCCCCCCCCCCCTAACCTCTAGCAAACTATCCAAAACCACCCCCTAACCTCGGGCAAAGTCACTTTCGGGCGCAAGAGGTAGGGTTTTTTCATGTACATACGTTGGTAGACCACACTTTATGTGTGCTCCGAACAGCTGCGCCCTCGCACGTCCGCCATATTGCCATATTTAACGTGATTGTGTTGTCAAATCGATGCAACTTCAAAACGATAATTTAATATGAAAGAAGAGACTATTTGTATTAAAAATCACTAGAGCTTACAGATAAATCATGAAATAACAATAATGTACTGCGCATATGATCAATATCGCAAAGGAATACAGAAAAAAAGTGAGTACGAAACGCGATCAGTGATACTAAACAATTACCCATATTATTTTACATGACACTTGTTCGAGACACTTTCGAGATAAAAATGGAGACAGCCCATTATAAAACCTACCTTGGCCTCATGTTTTTGGTTTGGCAGTCTTGCACACTTTGCAGTTAAGTTTGTTCTACTCCATTTCGGCACTAATCCTGCACCCCCTTGGTTTTAGCTCTTATGTACACATTATGCTAAGTTATTTAACAAACATTGATGATTGCCATTTTTATTTCATTGCCGATTGCCAAAATCTACTCTAGGCTTTTGAGAGTATGACTTTTGAGTGACGATTTTGAGTTCAACAATAGGGCTACCAAGGGATATGTGTAAGATTTACCCTTTGATATTATGTAAGCCTATGTACAACAGTCACTTGCTCAATATGATGACAACCTTTCTAAAGTGGCTTGAGTGATCACACTCACAAGCATCACATTATCACCACATCACATGCAAGGTCTCGTTTTCAAGAATAAATATATATGTAATAGAATGTAGGTATATAGAAAATACTGCAAAATTGATTACAAAATAATACTTTTATAGACTTACTGTTTTGACTTGCTTTTCTTGTTCAATTTCCGTTGTAAAGGTAGTAGTTTCATTTTTTGGACATCTTTGCGATAGTGTGACAATAGTTAACTGGGAGCCACCTCCTTCAAGCATAGCAGGAAACATTTCCAAGACTCCTAGAAAGTAAATCTGGCCATTAGCTTAAAACAAAGAATGTTCCTATGGAAGTCTTTAAATTGACGAGTTGCAGGGGATGGCTTATTCAAGATGAAAGGCCCATTCCACTAATAAACAAAACAATTGGACTGGTTGAATTGAGTTAAATGCAACTTTGGACATTGAACTATACATACATACCTCTGCGTAACAGCAAGGGACACATCTGGGCTACACATTCCAATGCAGGAGGACTGACAGTCTTCTTTGAACTTCCATCCATCTAAGCAAACAAGGGGTAGAATAAGTAAAACCAAAGTAAAAACCATTATGTAAAGCATAATTTTATAACACTACATCTAGGATTAATTATTGTTTAGCCTACGCACACAAAAAGGCCGATTGATGTCAAAACACAAATCATCATCAAATCATACAGCCTATGGCCCTACTTGAAGCACAGCTGGTGAATGAAAGATATGTAGGCCTAAGGTAGATACAGCTATTTTAAGATTTTACTGTTGAAAATATTCTATTGAAAAGTATAAAGATAGGCCTATCAAATTGAAGGAGTTTGCTTGAACTCTACTTATGCTAGATGAAAAACAGAATTTGAACAAATTGAAAAACGTTTCCACAGTTTTCATTTTGTGTTTTTACTTTTTTTCTATTTGTGTATCAAAAGTTCTCACAGTTATACACACACCACAGTCCACTACAAGGTAAGCTGTTGTGTTACCTCTACATCACTCAACATGAGCAATAACTAGCTATGTAGTTTCCAACCTTTACACGTGAAGCACTGAAGAGTACACACCTTCTTGATGGAAGTCATTACTTTTTAGAAGGGGTAGGATAAACAAATAAACAAACAACACAAAACAACAAAAACTTCAAAATCCCCTAAAAACGTAATTCAATAAATATCAGCATCCGAAAATGAAGACATAATACTACCAACAATTCATACTTCAAGAATAACATACATGAATCGACTTCCATTACATTTTTGGATTATGTAGTTGATGTAGACTTGTTATCGTTGACGTCACAACCCGGGTTGCCAACCACTGGTTGCCTAAACTAACCAGCGTAGCAAAGATCACGCGAGTAATTCAGAGTTCGACGCGGGTTGCAGGTTCAACTGCAGTAGCAGACTGCGATCGTTTACAGGACGAAATCAACCCGCGTTACGCTCCTACCCATGTTTAACGTAATACGGGATTATAAACATATTATCACAGTAGCCTATAAGAATGTATCCAGGAGCAAAACTTCTAAAGCAGGCCCATTGAACAGCTTATACAACATCTACACGCATTGCGGTAACCTCGTGGACATAGACCAAAATTGTAAGGCCATTATAAAAACAATCTCAAGTTATAGGCCTAGTATACATTATCGACTCTTCACCTACCGCTGTACTAGGTCCACAGCCCATCCCATAGGCATAGGAACGCACCTTTGTTTGTAGCAAGAAAATTGGTCAAGTTTTGATACTGGATACATTCCTTCTCTATGATATCATAGATAACTAACACTTCCTTGCTATCTGTGGTGATATTATACTTGGATAAACTGATTGACATACATCCGGTAGGTCTAGGCTGTCGAATTGCGGAAGGGAAGTCTGGTGCGAACTTTCCTCCATCGCTTCGAGAACAAGGTCGAGCTGTAAAGGAATCATCACTAAGCCACAAATGTAAGAATGAATACCTAAAATAAAGGTAGGCATAAATGTTTACTATATAGCTGCATGATGTAAGACGGCCCAAACGGGGTTGACAATGAAATACATTAAAATTGTCTACAGAATCGGACGGAGAATAGCGGAAAAGTACTGTTTTAGCTTTCAGTTTTCATCTAATTCTCAAGAAATGTACACCGAAATAGAATGAAACAGCGCAACCTAGAAAAACAAAAGCCTTTAGCCCTACGTAGCAGCAAGGAACACGTGATCACTGTGTAGCCAAACTCCTCCTTGTCACCTACTGTTTACTCGATTGCATACATTTGCCTTGTAGAACACGTGTGTGGACTAGGCCTAGATCTATCGATGCAGCAAATAGTTGGTGACGGAAGTAGTTGCTGTTCGCTTTAAAAATAAATTTTAGAGCTGGAATGGTCTACTGGTGTATACACCATATTATACTACTGGACGGAGAGTAGCAACATTTAGACACACGCATACCTCTCGGGTGCAATAGTTGTCGCCCTGAAAAGAAACTACCCTATCCGGGTAGTGTCAATGACAGCGAACCGAGAGGCGAAGAAATTCATGATTATGATATGTTTAAAGCCCCAGAGGCGGTAAAACCTTTAAATGTTCCCTTTATATTAGGGTAATTGCGTAACAGCTGACCGGACATTCATGCATTGAAAGAACTTTTGTAGGTTATGCTAAAAAGACATGTTATAGTCATGCGGCTTTTAGTACCAGGAATAATATAACCAAAAGAAATTGTAATAGTGGTATAGCCTAATTCTTACCAAGTCACTTATATCAGCAAACTGCGCAGTTGAATACTGATCATGCCACGCTGGTCCCACGTTTCCCGGCATATAAAACCGGTAACCTTTCGGGGAAAGCAACTCCCAATTTGAATTCATGTTGGATGAAAATTCATCTATTTCTGAAAATAAAGACAGTATGAATGAATGATATTATTATTATGATATTGGCCTATTATATTATATACCTACTATTACAGAATATGTTTCAGGCATAGAAACTTGGGCTAGGCCTAGCACAGCCTACTAGGACCAGGTTACTAGCCAACTACTACAGTGATGACATTGGGTTGTAAATACTGGAGTCGACTCCTTGATCGGCAATAAAGATAAGGTAGGTCTACCATAGAAGCGATTGACTTTGATCAATGTTTAAAGTTTAAACACCCTCCTTGAGCCGCATTTATTCCAGGCGGGAGAGAAAAAATGTTTTTTCAGTAGGCCCTCGCCTACTAAGTAACAATACTTTATTGTTTGTAATATTGGCATGGTATTAAACAGCATACCTTGTTTACATTATGGTTTACAAAAAAAAGTGTCTCTGTTGTGGAAGGCACGAACTTTGTGCAGTAGGGCTTACTTATTTGTGGGAACAATCGTGTTATAGGCCTAGGCCTATCAAACACAGCAACTTTCTTTCAAAGGAATCGACTTCTTGAAAATGGAGTTGGATGGGAAAGGAAGTGAGTACTCGAGTAGCCTAGACCTAGGGCTTACCCGATGTCATCTCTACCAGGTCTAGGCCCTAGCCTATGTAGGAGGCTTAGGTCTAACCAATAGTCACATGAGATTTAGGGGCCCTAGATCCTAGCCTAGGCCTAGGGCTAGGCCTAGGTAGCCTCAAGGCTTGGCAACATGGCTTGACTAAGCCTAGGCCTAGGCCTAGGTTATGATAATTACGACCTAGGCATAAGCCTAGGCCTAAACCTTTGTATCCTAGGCCTAGGCTAGGCTAGGCCTAGGCATTGGGTTTGAAATATAGGTTCAAATCCAATGGCTTAGGCCTAGGCCCTAGGCTACCCTGTAAAATAAAACCTCTATCGCCTGAAGACCCTAGGCCTAGGTCTATATAGGGCCTAAGGCCTACGGGTAGGCCTACCTATACATACCTTCAACCGACTTCTCAGACTTAACTATTTTATAAACATCTTGGTTTTCATAGCTGCTTCGTTTTGAATAAAACGATACAGCTGTATGTCTAAGATTGGATACAGTCCTAGGAATATTTACATGTTTCAAAACATTCTCTGTTAACAGTCTTCGAGTACAATGCATCTGAAATTAAAATGATGTAACAATATTAGCTTACTACACATGCTCACTATGATTAAATACATAATTAGAGTAATAAACACAACTAACTTGAAGAAAACTTGGGCCTATGTTGGCCCTACAAAACTTATTACGCACTGTCTAATGTTTTAGGTTATGATGTAACGTGTGAAGTAGCCATCAAACTAGGGACTACGGTTTTTGGAGGTCGTCGACTTTTGGACTGTTCGACTTCCCAATATATACTTTTGGTGGTAGATTCAAAACTTGCAAAATCCAAATCTACTGTAGTCATGCTCCACGTTGACAGCTGATGAGCACGCTTGTGGAAATTAAAAATATATAAAAACACATTCTAAAAAGATATGTTTTTTTTTAATTTCTAAGAGTAAAAAATACAGCTCACTGGTGAATTTTGATGTAAATTGACAGTCGAAATACGGCCGTAAAGGTTTTATTGGTACTGTAATAAGAACCATGTATTATTAATGAACACCTTGAAAAATAAAAAATTGTAAAAAAAAATACCGTGAAAATAAACTTATAATTTTTTTACAAGATGGCGGCGTACGTTAGCACTTAGGTAAATTGTTTCTCAATAAATCGTTAATAGTTCTATGAAATAATTTTTAAATCCGTTGAATAGTTTTAATTTAATAAACCTAAAACCAGAATGTTGATTTTTCAATGGATTTCCGCATAATTTTATGAAACAGTACTCTACTGAAAATGCGCTTATTCATGATTATTGAACTTATCCTGGTATATGAAACTGCATAATGTAGATAAAGGTTATAATTACATACCTGTATTGTTAATTAAATCATACAACAACCAGATGCAAACCACAATAAAGCATTTTAAAATGTCCGACACATTATTTGAGCTATTTTGATTGATTGATTGATTGATTGATTGATTGATTGGGCTATTTTGACAGCATTCGAGCTATCTTTAATTTGTTATCTGTGTTTCCTGTAAGAATTTGTTATATATATACGTGTTTAAAGTGTGCTTTGTTGCTATGACGGCTCAAAAGTCACCGTCTACATGTTCATCAGACTAAAGTTAAAAAAAACTCATGCCCGAACAGGGAGTCAACCCCTGAATCTTCTGAAAATTATACATGTTAGAAATGTATCTGGTTTGGGCGCGTCAGGTTGCACCTCCGAGATCTTGTTCAATAGGAACCATCAATTAATTTACTCATGGTTTCTAAAAGTTAAATGCGGTTCACTGGTGAATTTAACAACTGACAGTCGAAATACGACCAGGACAGTAGACCAACGCTCACACTAATTTCGAGCCACACTAATTTTCTGTGCTGAGAGTAAAACAATTTACTTGCCTGCTAGTGCTGTTCAACGTACATTGGGTGAGCACAAAGATCCAGGATACAAAATACAATTATAAAATACATAGATTATACAAAGAATTTGCGTACTAGTGTACTATTCTACTACTAAGCTATTAGGAAGATCTATTCATTATAATATCGATGGTTATGTAAAACTGGATTATACTTCCAGATTTTGTGTGTAGCACTTTAAAATTGTGTAAAGTACTGTATGTGTGTTAGTTGTTTAATTGAAAAAGATTGTAAATACGCGTGAACTATGGCATTGTCATCATTCGTACCAAATACCTTTCTAACTAGCTGCGCTAGCGCAGCTGGTTACTAAGGTATTTGTCCGTACCCTCCATTTCTAATGACCAGTATCAAACCTACTCACCATCTTGTCATCAATTACTTTTCGTCACGAATGTCTATAAAATTATAACACAATATGTTGTATATATTTTCGTGTAGACTTGTTCAAATTTTGTTAATTTTTCCATGCCAAATCAGATAACACGTAATTTTTATTTCTTTTATTAGATTTATTGAAATAGTTAAAGATGGTAAGTCGTATCCATGATTACAAAGAGCACGAAAATTAGCATGAATTATTATTGTTGCATGTATGGAGATTGTTGGAGACCTCCCTCTAGAGGGTGACCGTTGAAATATAATATTACTTTTTCGTAGGAAACCTGCCTATGTCCCTCTTCAAGGCATCTCTCTCACTGACATCCAACTCAACCTTTTTTTAACCGATATTTCTCAGATTATTGATTTTTATTGATTTCTTTTTAACTAATTGTTGTGTGTTTGATTGCTCGTATGGCAAACTAATATTATAATTTAGAGATATTCGCCATCCCACGGAATAACTAGAACAATGACTCCGAGCAAGAAATACGCTTTCCTAACCTCCAAAACCAAATTTCAAGTCCCATTAGTGTTCCTTTTATATTGTGTCATCCAGTTCATCCTGACGTCACGCCAGGTAATCTAAGATTACTTGTGAGATAGATTCTGGACGCAGCTATGTAGGCTTAAGTTGTTCGCGCACCGCGGACAACGATCGAGTGAAAGCTGCACTCTGTACAGCTACAGTCAACTCAACAGTCAAGATCAGTCGGGATGTTGATGCCCTCGAGGTAGTAGGTCTAAACAACATTGTCTCCGTACAGACATCTCATTAGTGTGAAACCATAGGAAATGCATTCGTTATCGTCATAAAACTAAGGATCGTTAAAACAGAGATCGCTTTGTGTGGTTTTTATTGTTAACGTACATTTTGTAACAGTGTAGGGCTACCACTTACGGAAGTACATCTTTTATTATAATACTGCCAGTCTACAGAGATTCTTCAGAAGGAATACGCCGCAGGAGAAAGTGGTAAGTAGAAAACTGTGGTTATAGTTATAGTATTGTTTAAAGAAATCTTATGTGGCTCAGTTGAGATGAGATTATTGTGTATTATTTTTTTCAATAGTGGTAATTAAATTAGCCTGGAATTAGTATACACACGTGTTAGGTACGTTAATAATGTTGTGCATGCACTTCGGTATTAAACGTATACACAAAAAATAATTGTTTTGATTCCAATCTTAATTATTTATTGTCAATTCGGTATCCCTCTAGAAATTTCCCTCCTACCATTTTGCTTGTTTAACAGTCTTCGTCTTCCTTACCCGTGGCTACCTAACAAATTTGAAATCGCTACTATCATCATAATAAATATGTTTAAGAAAAATACATCATTACAAACAAAATAATTTGTTCTATGAAGAAATTAAATGATTTGTTCTGCAGAAAACATTAATTTTTCATATTATAATAACAGATTCTTCAAAACCGACCGAAAGAGGTGGCTCAGCGTTAAGATGCGAGCCTCTAATTTGGGAGGTAGCCGGTTCTATGCCAGTCCCCGGTAATACTGACATGGTTTTTACTAGGGTTTCTTTAGTCACACACACTAGCAGATGTGAATGCTGGGTTGGAGTCATACTTACAGCCCTCCTCGGACATTTTCTTCCCCACTGTACCAAATACCTTAATACTAACTACTAAGTCACCGGAAGAAGGGCATGCAATTATTGTCTCTGGGCAGGTTTCACACGGAAAATTAAAATGTAATGAATTGTCCTTCTCAATTACTGATTTACAAAATGAAATCAATTAGCCGTTACGAAACAACAAGTAATTGCAAAAGTTTTCCCGCTACTTGCATCACAACCACATCTAGGCCTACGACAGTTTCAAGGTTTTATTCAAACGTGTAACAACCAGGAACTAATCAACTAAACATCGTCACAGTGCAGCCAATGTCACATGAACAGCAAAATTACCAGACGGACGTCGATTGTAAGGAGAACCAGGAAATCGAAATATAACAACATATGTTTTGGTTTGAGTACGGAATCCACAAACTAATCCACCAACTGATTTTGAGCGACACTCGACACAAATCAGTCAACTTGAGATGCATTGCAAAGACGTCCGTGCTGCCTGATATAAGGTGGGTGGTGGAGGGGGGGGGGGAGGGGGGCACCGCTTTTAGTACTCGGACCGTCTGGCCGCCTGTCGCTGTCGGAGACAGTTTTCACTGTCCGTGTATGCAAAATTCGAAGAAAATAAAAAAAAATTAAATATTTTTTTAATTTTTTTTAAATATGGCATGGCCAGCCGGCTTCGATGTACCTAAGGGCCAGAATATGATGGGATTAATTTCCTATCCCCTACCCGACTTCATTGTTGGACACAGGGAGCAGATATAAAAAAATTATATAACTATATTATGGTAATTAGTGTGATTTGTCTATCCTGTAGCGGACTGTGAAGCGAGATGGGGAAACCCAATGGCAGCACGTGGCGTACTCCTGTCAAAAAAATTATTATAAGTATTATTATTATTATTATTATTATTATCATCAAGGCTTACAGAGATTCTTCCAACAATATATTATATACACTCGTTTTTTTTTTTTTTTTAAGCGAGCGTACGTGAGAGAACTGGCATTACTACATGCTATTGTGCCTCGTTGCAGAAATAGGAGACGTTAAGCCCAAATATCAATCAATTACATGCTATTGTATTAACATAATCCATCAGATTGCAAGTATTATGCACGATATATTATAATGACGTATGATGTAAGTGATCATTTCTTTTATGAATCCTGTGTTATTTTATCCATACATAAATACCGCCCTGTGGCTCATCATGGGGTTGGACGTAGGTCCTATATGCGTATGACACCTAAGGACGTAAAATCGAATCCCGCATATTGCATTTGTTTTTGTAGTAGTCCTTCATCTTCACCTATTACCCCAATCGTCATTACCACAGATAAGGGATTGTGTCATTACCCTTCAATGTCTTGAATAGCGAGATTGCAACAATAGAGACGTAAAGCATCAAGAATCATTCATTATCGTAACTACTAACTATGTAAGTGTGACTATCACAGGCAGATTAGCCTACGTTAGCATATTATACACATTGTACTAAAATCGTACACTTCAATTTGTATTTTGTCTTTCTTTTTGTAATAAATAATATGCTTTATGTTGTATTTACGCAATGATTCAATGCATAATATTATCAAACAGTCAAACAATTGCAATAATCTTATACAGGAAAAGATCACATAATTGCCGGTACATAATTATAGATCTTCATCTAAAAACATCATTTATGCAATACTTTTACACTTTTCGTTACAAAATTGGTAATTTTCACTTTATTGACGTCATCCATATGACAGTAAACAACGCTGCTTATGAACGAATCTCTTACTCTTTACATTATTGATAATTTAAAAAATGACGAACATTTATTCATTTTATTAATTTGCAAAAGTAACAGAAACAAATTTTAATTCGAATACGTACTTATCATAACGAAATAATTATCAAAGGTGTATACACATAATTATTTTGTTAACGCTGATTGATCTTGCCACGATGTTTTGCTCGCCATAATGATGTGAGAAACTTTCAGGTAGCTTTAATTTGACTAACAATCTTTTCTAAAATATGAAAATAAAATATTTTTTCTTCGGAACTTATAATCTCCTAGTTTCGTACAGTACAAAAAAAACCCACGAGTAGTTTCTATTGTATTGTACGATTTTAGGAAAATTGTAATACATAGTTAATATATACTGTTCCACTTTATAAAGCAGTAATTAAATATTCTATCCGTCAGATATAATTTGAGAATTTCCAAATTTCGTATAGGTTTTTAACATGATAGTGCAACCGTTCAAAGAATTATTTACTTAATTATATAACTAACCTCATACGAGACACTCGATGTATCTATACATACACTGTGTGCACAGGTGCAAATCATTTACGCAGTTAGAAGTGGTTGAACCGAAGTTGAACGTTGAACATTTCCTTAAATAAGTATAGAACATAGCATTAATGAACGGGTAATTTTAAAAATAAATTTAACAAATAAGTGATTTTCAATGTCCATACTTGGATAGAAATTTCGTATTCATAGTCGACCCCTGCCAAAGGGCGCCCGTGATTGCCACGTAAAAGTCCCAAATAATGGCCTCGACATGCCTTATAATTACTATGGCACAGCTTGTGAGTGTGAGAGGTATTTGAGCGTTTATAAATCATCTATATAATTATCATAGGTTGGACCTATAGTAGGTGACTAAGAGAAGAGCCTATACGGTATACCATGGGATACATTCTCTCTATGCATGACGAGGCAAAGTAATAAAGCATCACCTATAGAAAGTGGGCCGTTGCTTTCTGGGACAGTGCAGAAAACTAGGATCGTGGATCATAGTAAATAGAAACGAAGAAACGTACGATTAGGTATTTATTTAGAAGAACGTGGAACATTCTCTTTAGCAAAAACTTATTTTGTGTAGCTGACTGCGTGTAAAATATTACATAATTAAGTACAAGCATTTCTTAAATTTTGCGTAATGTGAATTATGGACAAAACTGTTTTTTTGTCTAATTGGTCCAAGTATGCAATAACTCACTAACAACTGTTCCAGTTTCAGATATTACCGGTATTAAAACAATAATGTTCGTTTGAATACCTGTTGAAGGCCGGTACACACCAGCTTTACCTGATGTGCCCGTCTACAGGCGACTATAACTATAAGGAATGTTTGGGTGTTACGATAGTTGTGAAGGAATGTCCAAGGGCTGTTAGTATGACTCAATCCCAGCACTCGTAATACGAATGAGGAAACGTCGGAAAAAACATTCAGTCAGGATTGCGGTGGCCGGAATCAAACTGGCGACCTCCTGAATGAGATATTCGCGTCTTACCGCAGCAGCTGAGCTACCTCTGTCGGTATTACCGGCAGAGATGGGCAAAATACTCAAAAAAATGTATTTGAAATACAAAATACAAAATACTTCACAACACAGTATTTTCAAATACAAGATACAAATACATTGACAGTTTTGTATTTCAAATTCAAAAATACATATGTATTTTGAAAATACTCAAAATACAAAATACATTGCTGGAAATAATGGTAGGTAAGTAGTAAATAAATAAACGTGAATTTCAAAATAATTTTTTTTAATTCGATTACATTTGATTTTTTGCGAGGAGGCGGATCCAGTTGTGGGCGGCATAATAAAAAAAAGAAAAAAACATTTATTTTTGAAACATCACTTTTTGAGGCTAAATTCTTTGGATGTATCGTCCCATGCATACAATGTATTTTGAGTATTTTGAAAATACAAAGATACAGTAAAGTTGAGTATTTTTAAATACAAGATACAAATACTTTCAAACACAGTATTTGAAATACAAAATACAAAATACAAATGTATTTCAAATACGTATTTCAAATACATGTATTTTCAATACTGCCCATCTCTGATTACCGGTATGTGAATATACGGCTGTACGGAACGTTGTCTTTCCTTACCCGTTCCCGCTACCCATCCCACTGGTCTCTTTCTTCCAAACACCCCCCGATATCATAATTATGACCTAGTTGGCGAGTACGGCGTTATGCACCAAAAAATACAAATTTTACACATGGCAAATAATTGTGTTTACAGATCATGACTACTAAGAAGCAGATGATGAACGTAGAAGGGATAGACGAAGATGTGAAGATAATAAGGCAGTGGTTGGTGAAACAACCCCATCTCCCGCATGATGTTGGTAGGTAGGGTAGGCCTACTATACTTGGTTCCAACCTAACTAAACGAACACCCTGCCAAACACTAACCTGAAAGGGCTACATAGCCGTCGCCTTCTTTGTTGAAAGTTGTACAATTTCAATTTTATTTTATTCTTTTCAAAAAAATAATACCATTACAAATAACATAAAATTCGTTGATAGCATATATAAGTTAAATGAAAAGAAGCCCACATAGGGTCACACCTCGTGTGTGGGCTGAATAATAAATAATGTATGATTAATAATAATCCGAAAATGACAATTTTCTATTTCCAATACACATCAATGTCTAACATCTCCGGCGACAGTCGATTCGGTGACACAAAGTTAAACAAACAGCCGACAATGTGATAGTACTTTCTTGAGTAATGGTATTGTACCATTACCGGTATTATACCGGTATTTTATTAAATTTATTTTATACCGGTATCTTACTATTCGTTACATTGAAATAAAAAAAAAATACAGCGGTTTTCATAAACATTTAATTTTTTAAACACAAAGAGAACAAGGGTGTCATACTGTAAACCAACGGTGCTAACGGGAATAAGATCCAAAATTATTGGTGGCGTTCTCAAACGTGAACGTGGGTCTGGGACTGTGTTATCACGTTGAACTCTTATCTATTCTATTATTATAGATGTTCACCTGCTGCGCCGGTTCCTACTGAGCTGTGAGCGAAGTCTGGAGCGAACCAAGAAGACTATAGACTTGTTCTTTACGATACGAGCGGCCGCCCCAGAGTTCTTCGACAACCGCGACCCTCTCAGTGATCGCATTCAGAATATGTTCACCACCATGTGAGTGGGTTTACTAAACTTGCTTTAACGCTATATAAGACCTAGTAATTGGACTGTACACTGTTCCTTATCACGGATAAAAAACAATTTAAAACCGCAATATTTCGAACCCTGATCAGAGCTCTTCACAAGCGAAAACACACTGATTTTGAGGGTGTTTTCGCGTGTTGAACAGCTTTGATCAGGGTTCGAAATATTGCGGTTTTAAGTTGTTTTTTATCTGTGACAAGGAACAGTGTACAGTCTAATTATTAGGTCTTATATAACGTTTTTACCTGTTCTACTGTTTCCGTTTTAATTGCTTTAACGCACGTTTAACTCACGTTCAGAATAATATATTCATCACTAATTGAGTAGGTTTACTGTACAGTGGCGCCGGAACAGGGGGGGGGGGGGCCTGGGGGGGCACCTGCCACCCCTGGACTACGAGAGGGGGGCAATAATATCGATTTGCCCCCCCCCCCCCCCCCCTATAGAAGTAGAGAATTCTGCTAGTATTCAGTGCTCAAAAATGTATAATACTATTCGCATCTTCTGTATGCGCTTTTAAAAGCTCCCGCAGGCGAGATAGCGAAACACGTTCTTGTCGAAATCGAAGGAACGAAGGTGTGAGTTGTGAGATAGAGAGAGACCTTTTGCACGTGCGTGCCATTGTGTGTTGCTCTGGTTGCACTGAATAGATTTCTAGGAATATGACATAACTAGACACTGTTTCAGTAATAATAATAAAACAGTGATTATATGAAGTGTTGCTTTTTAGTGGTACAATGTAAAGTACTATATTCACATTTTATTAGTCCTGTATGCGTTTTTACAAGCTCCCGCAGGCGAGGTAGCGAAACACATTCTTAGTAGGCCTTGTCAAAGTTTGTGCGCATGTAATCATTGCGCAATTAGTTTTATTTGTATGCTGAATTTCTAGAGATAATTATTTTTACCTTTCTTGCCATTGTACACAGTGGCATAATCGGAGTTACTTTCGAATGCAGCCTAGCCGTAGACCCCCCCCCCCCAACCCCAACCCCAACCCTCTGTAATAACACAACTATAATGTACGTTGTATCGTATATCATCTTGACAAGGCTAATGTTACGAGGGTCTGCACTTGTTGCGCCATATCAATGTAATTATAAAGCTGCAAATAAATTACAATTACACTCAGGCGGCTGAGGCAGAACCGTATGTATCGAGAACACGCGCTTGACACACGTCACCTTCATGCAGTGGCGTATCCAAGGGGGACCGCCATGCCCCCCCAAAAAATACATGGAGAGAAGAAACCGAAACTCTATGAAATTGCACGATTCTGAAACGTGTTCACAGGCGTTTAAAACGTCATATGTGAAAAAAAAATCGAGGTCTCTGGTGACTGGGGATTTCGCGACCTTCCTGGTTGGGATGTTTGACTCTCCCCATGGTCCATTCCCGGATATGCCACTGCCTTAAAAAAAAAATGTGTCCCCCCTAACAAGATGAACTTCTGGCGCTACTGTTACTGTAATCTATGCTTTGTGGATAGATGATTAGGAAGTGTAATCCGGAGGATCTGGGTTCGATCGATCCCCAGACGGGGCTTATTTGTATTACAATAATTATTGCTATCTCTTCGTGTACATAAATGAGGCTTTTACCGAGAATAACTAAAAAAGAAGGGAGGAATCAGCTTATACTCCTCCTCATCCCTTCCAAATTAGAGCCTTCTGCTTTTAGATATTCGTGGCAAAAACATCTATTTAAAACGGACAATAAAATATATACATTAATAATACTATCAAAATCTAATATTTTAGTATATGAAATAGTAATGGTACCCATAACTCTGGCATGGCACCCAACTATGACAGTATCCCAACTTACCAACTGTGTCGTACAGGGACATGGTACCAACTCTGACATGGTATACCAACTCTATCATGGTACCAACTCTGACATGGTACCAACTCTGACATGGTACCAAATCTGACATGGTACCAACTCTAACATGGTACCAACTCTGACATGGTACCAACTCTGACATGGTACCAACTCTGTCGTACAGGGTACAGGGACATGGTGGCAACTCATGGTACCTAACTCTGACATGGTACCAACTCTGTCATGGTACCAACTCTGATATGGTACCAACTCTGACATGGTACCAACCCTGACATGGTACTTACTTTGACATGGTACTAACTCTGTCGTACAGGATACAGGGACATGGTGGCAACTCATGGTACCTAACTCTGACATGGTACCAACTCTGCCATGGTACCAACTCTGACATGGTACCAACACTTAAATGGTACCAACTCTGACATGGTACCAACTCTGTCGTACAGAGATATGGTGCCAGCTCTGACATGGTACCAACTGTGTCGTACAGGGATATGGTGCCGCTACCAAAGATGACGGCCGAGCGAGACAAACTCTTCATCTACCGCATCTCGGACCCGGACCCCGAGAAGTTCTTCTACAACGAGTACATCAAGATGGGGCTGATGATAGGGGATGTGCGCATGATGCTGGAGGAGGATATTCCCGAGGGAGACATCGGTATCCTGGACATGGCGCAGAGCACGCTGCGGCACCTCACACGAGTCAACCTCAACTCTGCCAAGAAGTATCTCCTCTACGTGCAGGTAGGCGGTCAAGTCATCTTTGTAATGTAGTGATTTGAATTTGTATTTGTATTTTTACTGATACTGATTCCTGGGATGCCCAAGATCAATGGTGGAAACACCCCTTTACCCAACTAAATAATGTTGGAATAAAGATTAGCAAATATATTGTATTTTTGTTTGCAGCCATAAATTACATCATCATATGATAAAGCAAAACACATGGGAAATATGGTTTGAAAATAAACATTTCTGTGCTGTCACGTGGTTAAAATGTTTCCATCACGTGATTCGAATCTCATCAAGTATTGGCCATACCCCGTAAAATGTTTTCAAATAATGTGTTCTGAGCCGACATAGGGTTGTTATGGTATTGTTTAAAGTGTTTTAGAAACGTTTAGCAAACGTCTTTATAACAAAATTGAAAATGATCGATATAACAAATTGTTTTTGAGTGCCCAAAAGGTTCATATGCATGTAAAGGTACCATCTTTATAACAAAATAATAATCTGGCCCCCAAGAGTTCGTTAAAAAGAATTCTTGTTCTATTTTCTGAAAGTGTTTTGGATGAAAATGTTTTAAGTGTGTCATTAACTTGGAAACTGGAATACGTAATATGGAATGCAGTAAAGTTTTGAGAAACTTGTTTCCCTTACCATGTGTCGCTGGCTTGAATAAATAGATTTGTAAATTTTACAGTCGACCCACTCAGTTACAAGAAATAATTTTCAGTGGGGGACATTTATACAATTTATTATGTGCCTCGTTGAAATGACGGCTCCAAAGGCACAGTTTATATGCACACCAGTATCATATTGATATACCGAAGTTCCAAAGCTAAAAAACCCTAGCCCGAACTGAGAATCAAACCATAAACCTTCTGCATTAGCAACGATCCACACAATGCAAGTGAGTAGGAAATACAGTAGCTGTGGAAAATGGAAACAGGAATTTGTGTGCTAGGCAGTTCTTTTTGTGAAAATATGCTCACCTGTTTGATTTGTTTGTAGTTCAGGATATTAATTATAATAGTAAAGGTTTAGTTTTAGTTATGAACTTATGAATAATAAACATAATATAAGACACAGAGTACACACACAACCATATTATCACGTAAACAATATCAGTGTCAATAGTGTTGATTTCTTCTTCTTTTCAGGAAGCTCATCCTGTACGACTGAAGCAGATTCACGTGATTAATGTATCATCATTTGTAGACAAGGCCATGGCATTTGCCAAACCCTTCATAAAGCCCGAAGTGGCTGCCATGGTAAGGTTCAAATATTGACTTTAATTATTTAAATCGCTCGTAGTAGTAATAATGTTTGATTCTAATATTAAGTTAATTTTGGAAATTTTAGATACACTTTCACCTTCCTGGCACAGACACATTACATGATTTCATCCCCCGAGAACTGCTGCCATCTGACTATGGGGGTCAGCTACCACCTATGAAAGAACTAAAAGCAGAATGGAAAGCCAAAGTTGAAGCTCACAGGTAAATCAGCAATACCAGAACATAACATTAAAATTATATTACAGCTGTTATGTTAATACAGTTATAGACGGATGTCGGATACAAATATTTTCTGAGTTGTGGCTATGTACTGTATTGCCATACTTATATAATGTAGAAAGTTAGTTAAATAATGTACTTCAGTCAAGCTCACTTCTAGGAACACGACGTAAACAAGTATTCGTATTCACATTCTTCGACAGGATAATTCATCAAAACAGAATATTCTGTCTACTTTTGTGGAAAATTAGTGAATCACCAATAATATTTTTATAACTTGAATCACAAATGTTATAAAAATGTGAACAATGGCTCAAATGTGTTTTATAAATCGCAACCCCAACCATGTAGGTACAATCTGTATTGGTGACTATACACTGCCAATCATAACGTAGTAGAACATTCATGTTGTAACAACCAAAATACATGTTAGATTTGTAAATTATTTGCTACACAGATGTATTACCATTCAGTATAGAGTAATTTAATTTTGTCACATTTTATGCAATCACAATACTACAATGTATTGTCTTCCAGGGATATGTTCCTGCAGCAACACCGCTGGCAAGCCAACGAGAGTAAACGAATTGACAAGGCAAAGCCTCTCTTTAGCACAGAAGGGTCTTTCCGCTCACTGAGCATCGACTGACGACCTCGAACCTCGCTGATATGTTGAATGAGATTTTTGGGGGAGAGAGAGAAGATACGTAATAAGAAGGAGATTAAAGTATTGACTGTGCTTATATTTATGGAATAGGCCTATTTTACATTTCTGCAATAAATTTTGTATACAGTAGTTAAGGAAAATTTTAGAGCAAATTCGCTTGAAAATTTTAGGTAGTATTGTGTTATCCTGGTGAAACTTTAGATAAAAAAAAGCATTTACGACAAAGTGAAACCCCAAACCAAATACTACTACAGTATTCTCTAATGTTTATATGTTACGTATAATTTTTACTATTCCGAGACAACTGTAAATAATTTAATAAATATAATATTGTATAATAGGCTATAGGTATAATCATCTCTAGTTTCCAAACATCCTACAGCTAAAACTAAAACCATTGTAATTAATATTGGAGTTAGTACGGTATTGGATAATCCAACAATTTCTGCATGTGAAACTAAAACCTCTTTTACATGGTCCAAATTATTTTTCTTTCAAATCAGATTAAATTCAAGAAGTTAGAATGTTAGATTGTCCAAATGGAAAAATTCTATGAACAAGTTGTATGTAATTTCTTGAATTCAACTACAGTATTGCTTCGTGTTTCTAGTTTATGACAAATTCTATTTTTAGTTGAAGTTGATGTCTACTGGCTTTGATAAAAAAAAAACTGGATCAACTTGGCAGACCAGCTGTTTCACACAATCCACAGATCAACAACATGAAACAAGTGTATAGTAAATCCATTTGACAAAATAGAAAATAAGATCACGTTTAAACCAAATACATAACAAACAATTTGAATACAAGAACATTACATTAATGCTGAACATGTGCTAGTGTAACCAAGAAAATTGGACAAAAGTCAAAAGTCAAACTCAAAACCAATGTTGATTTATTCCAAGATCAGTTCTGTTGCTTTATCTGACATGGCTATAAGAATGGAGTTAGGATGACCAGAGACCGGCGTAGGCAAGACGCTTGCATCCATCACTCGCAGAGCTTCCACTCCGAGCACACGCAGCGAAGGATCCACTACAGTAGAATCATCTTGACGGCTCCCCATCTTGCACGAACCCCCAGGGTGGTAGCCCGTTATTGCTGCAGTACGAATTATGCACTCCAAGTATGAGGTGTTGTTGAAAGTTGCGTCTAAATGTGCGCATTCTTCGAACAGCGGTAAGTGTAGCTTCGCTCCCAAGCGTTCGAACGGAGAGCTGGAAACTACTTGAAAGGCCAACTTGACAGCTGTAACATACAATATAAGTTGAAACAATTGATACAGTTGACACAAGGTAACAAAGTGAGAGGATGACAAAAATTCAAAACTCGCACATGCTGCTTTGACAAGAAGCATGAAACATGAAGCATTGATGGTGCACTGCTTTGAATGAGTATGCTCAACTTTTGTCTGCTGTAATAAGCAATGGCTTTTCTAAAAATTTCCATGATAAAGACGTCTATGAAATAAAAATTGTGGTGCATTTCTCAGGACTGTTCTGATATTGAACAATTTTGATACAGTTACTTAGTTTGTATCCTGTCACCCTTCATAAAATCATGTACCACTAAAATTCAACATCTTGCAGCTAGTATAGTCACACCAATTTTAAATGTTAATATTATGATGGGGGTTACATTTGCATGTACTGTAGTCTTGTACTTGTACATTCATGAAATTATGTAGGCCTACGTACCATCAATCATGCACGTGATGTCAAAGGGTTGGGTCATGTATCGTGGATCAATGATGGGTTGACTGAATGGGTTTACGTTTGCCAGAGTGATGCGACCTCTACTCTGAGGCTGCAGACAGGTTGCAAGAAAAATGAAACCTTCGTGGCTTGCGTCGCGGCTAAATGGGAACAAGCCATGAAAAGTCTGAAAATGAAAGTACCATTTTAGAAGTTAGTACAGGCACAATGTTTTAGATATGGTTCAACTGAAAACAATTGAAAACAAGTACACCACTAGCAGTTCTGCTTGAGCTTTGCATGGATGTTTTTAAACTTTTCTAATAACAAATTTTTCAATTTTTGACTGACTCGTTTTTTTTTTTTTTTTTTTTTTACATATTTCCAATAACACTACCTTTTATGATACTTTAATTAATACCTTTGTAAATTTGTTTTATATTTTGTATACTTTATTTCATTATTTTTGGGTCTGCATGCTATTTTTTAGGTTTAAATAATTTTGGATTCTTTCCCTGTTTTATATTATTTTAATATTTTATATGTTTATTATCCTTGGATTTAAAATCAACGACAAACCCTTCACCTCCGGTCTGTAGTTGGCGATGCCTCGAAGTATTCTCTCATCGGGTGAACCCAAGCCAAAGAGCGTTAGTCCAAGATCGGGAGACGCAGTACCCACTCCAACGATGCCCGAAGATGCCATTGGCCCCTTCGCGTGCACCATGTAATCCCAGAGAGTACGCGGACGAAGTAGTTTGCTCAAGGTAACACTGACGGGCACGTCTATGCTGACGTAGAGGGGCATGTTCAGGTGGTCGTGAAGATTCATACCAACTGGCAATTCAGAAATCACTGGAACCTGTAAACAAGGTCTGTATTAATTAGGGGTGCAGCGTATTGTTTTAAAATAAAATCTAAAATCAGGCGATTAAATCGATAACCGTACGATAAAAAAAAGTCATGATTAATCGCAATTTAACTGTGGTGGAATCAAATCATATCACAATTAGGTAAGTATAGCATTTTTGCGAGAAAAAAAATGAAATTATAGTTAGCATATATTTTTATATTCAACAGTGAGTAATATAATAATATTGCACGATAAAAACAAAAAACATAAAATAATGAGTAAGAACAGAAGTTTTGGCCTCTTGTAAACTAGAGAATAAATGGGGGCAAAGTCAAGCGACAATTTAAATTATCGACAGAAAAATCGCTAGCTATACGGAGATAGATTGCTGCTGTTATCTTACTAGAACAAGCACATTAAAATGGAATATAGGCTACAGTATGCATGTCAAGGCATTACCCCAAGTTTTTGAAGAAGTTTCTTGGGCCCCACACCAGATCGAAGTAGTATTTGTGGCGTGTTGATTGCTCCAGCACTCAGAATCACTTCGCGTTTACTGAGAACCACCTGTGGCTGCTGGTTAGCGACGTGCATCTTCACACCCTTTGCGCGCTTTCCTTCTTCCGTCCACATCACCTACACATTATAATAATATTATACAGAAATAAACTGGCAACCTGTAAATATATTTTTTAGCCTTATAGACAGAGGCAAGTTTTGGTGAATGCTATTTACATGAAATTCCTTAAAAATTATCAATATATATTTTTTAACTTTGATGTTTATTTTGAGTCCTGTTTGTTTGTTGTCCTATTTGTCTGCTAGTTTGTTTTGGCCATTTTATGCCCACAAAATTTCACAAAATTATGACATGTTACCATTTTCTTGAATGAAATGAATGGCTGAAAAGTGAAAAGTCATCATTGCATAAGAGGAAAAAAAAAAAATTTCTTCAATTTTCTGCTTACAAAATTAAGCACAAAAATATGTGTTTTCAATCTCACACAGAGCACCTGGATAATTTCAACATAGGCCTCAGTCTATATAGATTCAGGTAAAATATGCATTAAAATGATTTTTATACAATACCATGTAGCCTACCTTTCTTGGTAATCATTTAGACTACGGTAGTATGGTACTTTAAAATCCCATCTCCGATTTTTTTTTTACTGTTGTGAGATGGGAAAACTTTTCAACAACAAATAAGCTGGATATATGAGCGAGACACAACCCACCTTGTCAACCCGTGTGTCCAGTAACACATGGAGGTTGGAACGATGAAGTACCGGCCGTAGAAACCCGTCGTAGCTTGTCCAACGTTGTCCGTGCCTAGCCGTGCTTTCCACCAACGCAAGGTCGTACCCCAACTCTCTCCCCGCAGCGACAAACACCTTCCCAAGCTCCGAGTCCAAGTCGCGACTGATGTGAATCCTCGCGTCGACCACTCTACACCTCTTCCATCCGTCTCTCGTCATGATGTGTTTATAAGTGTTGGGGCAAGACATACTGTAAGTGTTAGCCTCTCGTCCCAAGATGCTCGACATGTGTGGGTTTATACCCGGGGGGCCCCAGCCGACCGCACCCCCGTCCTCCCACCGTGAGAAATCGAGGTCGTTCCCCGAGTAATGAATCAGGAAGTTCATTTGGCCACTACCTCCCAAACCGCGACCTCGGGGCCAAGAGGAACTCTGTTGGATGAGGATTTAGGTCTCCAGTTTTGCAGGATTCGTAATACAGTAATAGCAAGGATTCTTTGCCAACATATTTACATGTATGACATTACTGTCATTTTGATTAAGTGTGGCTTCTGTTTTTAAGACATTAAAGGACTTTAAAATGCAGTACTAAGAGTAATCTGTCAGCAAAAAGTGCTTGTACATTTTTAGTTTAAGACATATTATGATAACACTTTAGTTCCACTGTAAATAAGTTTATTTTTATGGATATTTTAAAATTTTATAATGGGAAATTTGCTCAGGTTGTCTATATAATATTACCTGATTACAAAGTCCGTATGAAGAATGAGTCTGGGGTTGAGTAACGTAGGCCCAGTCATGGGCTGAGCCTTGCAATATTGGTGCAGCAAGTGGAATGGATGACAGCCAATTGAAGTGATGGCCCGCCTCAACAAGTAGGACCGATAGGTTCGAGTTTGCACTCAGCTTTGATGCTAGTACGCAGCCTGCAGTCCCTCCACCAACTGAACACACGTAGGGACTCGCAGACATAAGTAATTCAACGGTGTTTTCAAATTCCCTGCCTCTTCTTTCTAAGTATTCTCAAATTAATCCATAATACTTTTTATTTAATTAAATCTCAACAGAGTATTTTTACTCTTTTTAGTAGGATGCAGGTTTAAAGATCAAAGTGCCAATTGGTATTTAAATAAGAAGACAAAAAATAAATAAAAAGCCAATCCATCAACAAACTTCTTTAATTTATGGTTTAAAAGTTAAGTTTGATACTTTGCTAGTCTAGTGCGTGAGCTTCCAAATAAAACAGCAAAATTTTGCTAAAGTTCTTTCGACAACCAGGGAATATATCTAGGCTATAACAATAGGTAATTTATGCTAATAAATCCTACCACTAAATTGTAACACAAAAAATATGATTTCATACCCACAATGTAGTCATAAGAAGTCAATGGAGCAGCAACAATTCCAGGTTTTATGACAAACCAAGTTGACCACACTACAAGGCCTACCATCACACCAGACATGAGGAAAACTACCCAGGCATAAACTGTAACAAAATACACTTTCAAATGTTCAGTGACTTATGTTCAGTATATGTACTATAATAAAGATTGCAAAAATAAAGTACTACTATTTACACTTACATTTAGGGTTGATGATAACTGCATAAAGCTTTCGCATTATGGAACTCAAGTGCATAATGATGTCACGATACGGGCCCGATGTAAAAGTACGGACGTAAGGCTTCTCAACAGGATTACCTGTAGGCACCCCCCTCCCCTACCCACTCAGCAACCCTCCCTCTCCTCCACCCCTTTGGAGAGCTTGTCATTGATTAGCAGATTACATAACATGGATGATACTGACAACCCACACAGCTTGATTTAAATCAATAAAACATGAAATATATAGCAAGGTGGCCTAAGGGCAGCAAGTTGGTTTGGTTTTGACATAGAAACTCGTAAATAATTACTAATTAGGGTTCTCGATTATGATAAGGATTAATGATCAAAATTCACCATTTAAATTAAATTACAATTTATGTATTTTATTTCTATGCATCTTGCTATTGTACATACATCACATTCAAGGACTTCCATATGGTGAAAAAGATCTCAGAGTTAGTAAAATAGCTCGAGATCAGGAAGGACCTATTGCGAGAGCGTTACAATTTAAAACTATTGTTTTACGTAGTAGGCCTACATATTTATTTTCATAGGTAGGTAGGCCTACATGTATGACATCGATTAATCGATTCCAAGTTTGAAGAACCGATTCCCGTATTTGTAGTGGGTGAAGAATATATGCTTCATAAGTAGGCTACATTTTTTTTAAATCAGTGCTAAACATTCAACTTGAAACTGCTATTTTTATGGGATTCCAAACAGGAACAAGCCGTGCCACTTTTCCACATTGGTAGCAGGTAGGCACAAGGGGGCAGTAACAGAGAACACAATCGGAATTATACGTCCTACGAATACAACTAGTCAAAATGACAATTATTTTAATGATCCAAAGGTTTCATAAATATACAATAATACCCCTTTACCTACAAAATGAGATTTTTGCATAGAAATCGATTCCTAAACCTTAGGCCTATAAGTCGATTCCGAAATTTTGGAATCGATGTCATTCCTAGTAGGTATGTAGACCTACATACACACAGGCCTACTACACATTATACAGTATTTATAATGAGCCTTGGCCTGTGCTTGTAACTTGTAATTAAAAATTCATTGTAGGTACTAGACTAGCCTACTTAGCCTAGATACAGGTAGGCCAGGGCTAAGTGTAGGCTACCGTATGTTGGATTTCCAAATTATATGTTTCGACCTTCATTAATTTAAATGATTTGGTTTACACTTAGTAACGATACCTAGGTAACTTAATAACTTTACAGAAAAAGAAACAAAGTTGAAAAATACCTGGGCCTACTATAAATTGAATTCTGAGGAAAACTGAATGTTAGATTAGGCTAATAAACTTGAAAGAAAAATTTTAAAATTACCACATAATCTACGTGAAACATGTTTACATTCAATTGGGTGGCCTATAGCCTTCACATTATGTTTGCTGTTACACAGGCTAGTACAGTACTCGATACTGTTTACGTAACCATCCCCATTTGGTACACCCTAATCGCAACGTGAATTTTAATTCACTCATATCATACACCAAATAACAGTATGAGATGAGCCCAATTTACAATTAAAATCCAAATGTTAGGCAAAACAATCTGTCCCGACACCGGTTTCGTCACTAAGCAGCCGTTGTTTCCTCCGCCATCTCGACGTCCGACTCGTGAAGCTCTTCCACGATCGCCTCCTCGAGGGCTCGGCGCTCCTTGAGTCCGGCGGCAGGTGAGCGAATGAGCGACAGGTCTCGCTGGACCTCCTTGATGTCTCGCTGTGTCTCGAGCTCTCTGCCCTTGCGTAGGCGCTGCATCAGGTACTGTGTCTGCCGGCGCTGCCTGATTGTGTCGATGCGCTTCATTGCTTGCACTAGAAGAAAATATATTGATTTAGCTAGCTGTAAGTACGTACATCTGTCAACTTTGTATGGGTTTAGTGGTGGCATAAAAACACATTAAAGTTAGGCCTAATTTTAGGCTAAGAGTAGGTACTTTAATAACTCGTTAAGGCAGAGATAGGCCTACGAAACTGTTCCGTACCGCCGTAGACTGGCACGAACATTGGCATACGGAACGGTTCCGCTGTTTATGACTAGGCCTAGATTTAAACCATAGGACTGTTGTGACCCTGACATAAAGATTAGATCAAGCTATCCCTACGGTCATGATGCCATGATGATGATCTTGATAAGCTTAGAGGCTATTTGACAACAACTTATCTAGGCCTACGACCGTCTTAGACTAGTAGGCTAGGCCACGCTGTTTCGGTAGGGGCCTAGGCCTAGGTCTAGGACATACACAATATAATACAATACAATACAATACAATACAATACAATATGACCTATTATGGGGGCTAGGCCTAGACCAATGTCACATACCTGATTTCTTCCATAATTCTCTGTCATATTTCACTGGTATGTGTCTGCGCTTCTCGAATTCAAATGAAGGGTCCACAGCCAATTCCTTGCCAGCTGTCTTACGGAATGCCTTCGTCCATTTAACTTTCCTTGGGTTCTTCTTCCTTTTGAATGCACTGTGACATTTTGACCGACAAAATTTAAAGATCTGAAAATAAGGTACACTTGTTAAATAGTAAAATAGGCAAAGGTTAGGCCAGCCTTAAGCTTTCGGACCTATACATTAGACATAGGCTAGGCCTAGCATTGGGTTTACAAACCCCATGGCCATAGGCCATGGACTTGGCCCAGGCCACACACAGAAAGTAGGGTTAGGTTAAACGAATATTTGCCAAAGTTTAGTAAATTCTATGGATATAATTGAACAAGTAGTAACAATTTGACGTAAGTGTATATTTACCTTGCAGTCATTTCGAACAAATTGTATCCCGTGTCCCGGATATATCCGAGACGAGCAAAAATAGCACGTATCGATACGCATTTCCACGAGTTGTTTTTGACAAGCGTGAAAGAAGGAGGAAGGCCTTGTAAAAGTATTGTGTATCCGGCTTGCGGCGGATAGTGTTTAACAGGCGGTAGTCATTTCCGCTTAAGACGCGCGAAACTTAAAGTGGAAGAAATTACAGTACATTTACAGACTGTTGTTTCACACACAGCTTGGCACATCATGTCAAGCCACCGATTATTATAATCAAAACAATGAAAGGCTAGGAAATAAATTGTGTGTATACTGGTGCTAAAAATTAAATACGTACACTAATTATTTTGTATTTATCGGAAATCTCGAACACAGGCTTGTATTATATACGTCGAGAAGGTATTTTCGGTTTACACCAATCAGCTTCACTCGTATTCGTTCAATCAACTACCACAAACGGGAGTGAGTCAAAAGTATGATTCAAACCCACACTAATCTTATGAACCTGACAAGGATTGGAGCATAAAGTCCCCCAGCCGTCCGCCAAGCAAGGCGCTTTTATTTTTCGGAACATTAAAATAGGACATTGGTTATCAAAAATGGCTAAAAAAAATGTTGAAATTATGGATGTGAATTTTATACTAGTGCAAGTGTAATTTTATTAAAGCACAAGTTATAAAAACCTGATGAAAAACCTAAACTTAAAAAAAACTATCCTGGCAAGTGAGGCTGAGCTATACCATTCATTAAAATCCTTCTTTAATCAATTGCCATACTAAGGAATGTGTTACTTTATTATCTAGAGTTACTATTGACAAAGTATGACAGAATACCGTTTTACATCTCATTGTATCGGAGCCGCCACTGATTGTCAAGAATTAAACACCAATTAATCAAAACAATAAATATCGAATACAATCACATAACTATATTGTAATTTTATTTTCGCTTTTCATCAAAACATCTCCTAGCAACAAACAACGCATTCTCACATTCACACGTTGCACTGAATGTACTCCTATATAGAGTTACCAGCTGGAGAGACAATACAAAGCAGAGTGGCGCAGTGGAAGCGTGCTGGGCCCATAACCAAGAGGTCCGTGGATCGAAACCATGCTCTGCTAATTTTTTTTAGGCTTAATTTGAGCAAGAAGCGTATTTACGTGGGAGTTCTAAAGACGACTCTATTAGTAGTTTTGTTTCATTAATTAATCATCTCAGTCTTATGAGTAACGTGGAAATAATAATTTGTCTAATTTAGAAATACAACAATAAATTGGATTTCGACAACCATTTCAGGTGCTCGATAGAATTTAATTTGGAGTCTCAAAGATGGCGCTACTTATTTCGTATAACATTACAATGACAAATACAAAATGTAATAACATATTAAACAACATTTACTGTTGTTTAGTCGTCGCTTTAATAGAATTCATGAACTTAAATGTATCATCATCATTCCGACCCCCCTTTATTCCCAACTATCATGATCGTCTCCATTGAATTGGGGGTTAATATTACATAAGTAAACATTTAGATAATGAAGTCAGTAATTGTTGGTGCATGCTAGGTGAAATAAAACCGAATATTTATTTACCAATATCCTCAAAGAATCTGGTGAAATTATCCCTTCTGTGGACAACCCTTGTAGGCAGGGGCGCCAACTCCGTGGGTGCAGGAGGGCCAAAGCACCCACAGGTAGATTTGTGTGGGTGCGGAGCACCCACACAAATAGAAAACGCGAAACCCAAACAACACGAAAAACCCACCCAAAAAAATATAAGGCATTCAGTGGCGTATCCAAGGGGGCGGGGTGTTCGGTGATTTGGACCACCCGAAATCCCAGCTTTACTTTTATTTGGAAATGTTCTTAAGATTATGGTAAATGTGTCCCGTTCAACAAAAGATCTTAATTTCTTCTAAAACACATTAGAACCTCTTCAAAAATACGTATTTGTCAAAAAAAATACCTGCGGCGCTATTGCGAGAGATGACCCCCCCCCCCCCCCCCCACCCACCCTCCGTCCATTGCGTCTCGGTGGTGTAGCACATTTTCACAGGTATGTTCTACTCTGCGCAACCCCCCCCCCCAAGCAACTATGTAGCCTATGTGCTTTCGGTAGTATATTATGTCGATTTGACAAGGTAGGACCTATTAAATAATTGAATGATTTTTTATTGAATAATTTAGAATGCAGCAATTTGGTAAAATCTGGCTAAAATTATGTTCTCTATAATTTAGACTGTTAAATAATTTTCCCGGGTATTCTACGGAGACCTTGTAGTAAATTTTTAGTTATTACTTGTAAGCTACTTGACATTACATTGTATATAGGTACTTCATAATATTTATGTACTCTTCACTAATCCTATGTCTTGTATGTATGTACTAAAAGATCGATTGAAGGCTAATAAAAACAAACAACAAACAACATTCACTTCATTGTTTAGGATACGATGTGGTTTTGAATATCAGTCCTCTCCTATGTTCATAATCTACTCCAATACCACAATTGGTGAATGAAATTCCCCCCCCCCCCCCCCCCCCCCCCCCTCGGGGGCCATAGAGGCCGTAGAGTTTGCCTAAGTTTTGAGCACCCACAGTAATTCTGAAAAGTTGGCGCCCCTGCTTGTAGGCCTACTCTCTAGCTAGACAGTGCTTGAATTCACACAACAAAATATTTGTTGGCAACGCTGTTATCCATGGTTTGATACCAAATTCGTTTCTTTTGCAATTTGTCGTGGGTTTGGGCTCATCATATTCCGGACCACATGCGGCGGAAGCGTATGCTGTAGGGCCATGGGCCAGTCTAGGTCGAGGTGGAGAAGCCAGAAGACAGTCCACTTCTTCCACTTTCCATTTTCCTTCTCTTTACGTCCTACGAGTCCCGTTCCTCAAATCAACCTCCCCCCCCTCTCCCCCCGACATCATATGACCTAGCTGTCAAATACGTAATTTCGTTAAAACACGAAGTAACAAAAAGTTGTGCTATTCTGCACATGATACGTATCTAGCTCCTTCAATATGAATAGTTTATTGCTGAGGTTCATTCATTATAAACTTCTTCTTTTATATTTTATTTTGTAAATAAAATAATTTGGCTGGCACGAAACAAATTGTGTCGCGTACAAAACTAAAGCAAAATAATGTGTAATATTAAAAAAAAATCCTGTAATATTCACCTTAAAACCTGAAGTGGAAGTACATATTTGGAAAATCGGTAGTAGGAAAATGTTCTTTAAATTATTGACAATGTCCTCACCCATTTGAGACACATCTTGAAACCTTAACTTCAACAATAAAAAATGCATTTGTAGATAATAACAACAAATAGGCCTACTATAAACAGCATGCATTATTGTATACAGTATATTATGGTAATAATTCAACAAGTCATCCATCATATTTTGAAATTGCAATTATAGCGTAGAAAAAAAGTTATTACACGAATATTGTACACAGCAAGGAGGTTACACCATGTGTATGACAGATGACTCCACACAGGGGCGGATCCGGGGGGGGGGGTATGGGCGATGCCCCCCCCCTTGAGTCTTGAAAAGCTAAATTTAATATATGAAAACTGAGTAATATAGATTGACTTCTTAACTAAAGAGAATCGTTTTAGTAACACATAGTTTAAATACTGGTTTTGAAAATTGCGCGGTGAGACGGGCTTCCGCCTACGTTTGTTTTTGGTAATTTCTTTCGTGGGTTGGCTATTGTTTACTTCCCCACAGTTCAGGTGAAGCCTGATAGGTCAGGTCAGAACTCAGTAGCTAGCTGTCTAGCCATGGTGTAGTAGGCCTAGTGTGTTTCCCAACTTCAAAGTGTCCGACGTAAAGTGAATAAAACTACAAAGAAGAAAGCGGATGAAGGTGGAGGTAGAGCTTACATACAGGTAAGGAAGATATACGCATTTTACTATCAGTCTCTAAACTATGCCACTACCCGGTATAGCCATAAGCAGTGGTGTTGAAACGAAGATGCCCACGTGTGATTCATTCATGGCAGTGCCCAAGGTCGCTAAAGTAGTATTACTCAGTAGGTAGTCAGTACTACCATTGGGTTTGAAATATAGGTTCAAACCCAATGGTACTACTACTTTACCGACCTTGTGCAGTGCCTGATTTCTAAGGTGACCAGACGTACCGGTTTGACCGGTACAGTACCGTTATCGGAACACTTGTACCGGTGTCCCGAGAGATTAATTGAAAAGACGTATTTTTAGTTTTTACCGCGGTTTGTAATTCTTGGGGAAAAGGTGTCCTGCTATTATGTCATTGTAACAGGGGCTGGGGAGGGCAGGGGGGGCGAGCTTACAGATGCTTGGTAGGCTCTCTAGCCCTCGACACATGCAGGTCGCATTCGCAGACGCTGACTCACGCACTCACTCACTCAGTCAGCAGAGTTTATTCCGTCAACAGGCGGCTGGCGAATTACGACCGGGCATAACAAGACTACAAAAATGTACCCACTACCCACATTCATTTAAATACCGGTACTTAATATTGTATTAATTAAAATTAATATGAATAATAATGTATTGATATGTATTTTGTTTTATTAATTCATGTTATAGAAAGCTGTTTTCTGGGCATTTTGGACGCAATTTTGATTTAAAAATGTGTCGCCTCTTTCGACTGACCAGACCCCGTGCTTGTCCATCGAGTTCGTATGATCGTATCCTTGCACTTTGTTTGTCCCGGTTTGCCATATTCCAATAATGGGTCATCTTACCGATTTCGCTGCTCACCTAAATGTCCGCCGCCCCTAGTTAGAGCGCCACTTAGGGTACGTTCCGAAACTAGCTGAATATGCCATTTCCGTGCTGAGGATATCATATAGGCTGGGCGTTCCGTAACTTCATTGTGCCAGCATATTCAGCATCATGAAAACGCCAGCCGGTTCGAGCGAGGGCATCTGCCAGCATTCATAAATCATGGTGGCGTTTTCAAAATGCAATAATTTAAAAGCTCGTCAAATTGTCAGGAATTACATAATTTTGACCGTTATTTACACCACACTTTGCAGAATTTTATGATCTTTCATTTTGGATATTGTTTAGTTATTAATTAGAACAATGTTTTTAATTTCATTACAAATTTTTAGCACGCATTTCCTCCATCTTTTCCCTTGTAGGCGTTCCGAAACACTTGACAAAATGTGAAGCTAGCTGATGCTGGAACCTCATCATTTACAGGAGGTTTTGGAATGTACCCTGAGACTATTTTTATGCGGGTAGTTTGAAACAGATTAGGCCATTAGCTGATATTCTCTTACACCATCCGATCGTCTAATTAGTCCCCCCCCCCCCCCTTGCAAAGGTCATGGATCCGCTCCTGACTCCACGACAGATTGGCTCCACTTCCTAGTTATGTGACCACCATCCAGCATAACAAATATGTCTGTTTATAAATAATATAATATAACATGGATAAATATGGTATGATGGTCGGGTTGTCACGGGGGTAAGGGGTGGTCACGAAGTGATGGAGAGGAGCAACAGGGGAGCGTCAAACTAAGAAAATCTCTCAAGTCTACCATTCATTACACTACACCGCACCGCTCGCTTGAAGATCACAAGGTTGGACGGTTATTGCTGAAATGGGGGAAAATAAGGAAACTAAATCAACAATAATAAGGTACAATTTCACTACATTTTATTCGGGCATTATAGCTAACACATTAACAAGGAATTGGTTCCCTTACTTAATACATTTCTTTGTTTACACTGTTTACAGAAATCAGTAGGACTGAAACTTAAACGATTTTAAAAAAACTTTGTAATTAATTTATAATATCATACAGGGGTTGAAGAAATAACAAAGGCTCGTTTCAATCGAATATCAACACCAAGAATAAGTAAGGTATGTTAATTAGTCAACATTTCTAACAGAGCCCAACTGTCATTTCTCCACTAGTTCCAGATCTATTTCAGCCTCCTCAGTCGAAGGGTTATAAGCATAATAACTGGAGGACTAACAGCAGATATACTAACATTTGCTTTGTGTCTTGATTGTGTAATATGGCATTTGGTTTCGTAGGGTATTTTACATAAAAAATATGTTACACTCTTTTACGGTATACTTTGATAAGTCTGTGGCAAAATAATACTTGAATTGAAAGTAAAAAAACATGACATAGGCTTGGTGCTTCGTAGCATGATTACAACTGCTACTGTGCACATGCTCACGGTTAATGTCAAACGACTCCTGTCTATCTTCACGTATACACTGAAAGGTATTGAGTTTCATACCATAAATACACATAGTTTCATACCTTTACGGATATAATATATATTATAATATAATATAATGGATTAGCTTCGGCACAACTACACGGCAGCGGTCATCTTAGGAAATGCGCCGACACCGAGTAAGTTATTCATCCAATAACGATTAAGAGAGTGGTGCCAAATATCTTAGAACACAACGACTATTTTTGTTCCTTGAACTCTAAGTACGATGATGAGCGAAATATGAATACATGATTAAATAAAATTAGTAATATCGCAATACGTAACAAAATGTTATAATTAAAATTCTAATAATAAACAACGAACACAGTACTATATTACAGGCATCACAAGAGTTGGGTAAAAGCGAGATTACTCGGTAAGGTAAAGGACAATCTTGAAAACAACGTATTACGTCACATTCCTACGTTAGTTGTCGTCGTCGTCGAGCCTTTTACTTTTGCTCTTTTTGCCCTTGCTTGGCGGGTTGCGCTTTTTCTTCGCCTTTGGCATCACTTCACAACTACACCCACTTCTGACTTTGATGTAGTCCAAGTTGCTCAGCTGGTAGGGTGAGCGATGGTGATGCCGCTGAGGCTCACTGGGTCCATGCTGCTGGATGATCGCATACGAAAACGAATACTGCTGCACACATCGAGACTGGTTCTGTAAACGTCTGTCCAAAAACCTGCACGGTTTTCCTTCCACGTCCTTTCTACAGGACAACTCGAAAAATCTCTGTCTGATGTCACCGTCTCTAAATAGTTCGACGTAGATACCGTTCACGTTTTGTCCCCCCTCCGGCTCGACCATTTCGGGGACGGAGGGGCAACAGTCCACCCCCTTCCCCGTCTCCTCGAACGCAGCCGCCTCGTGACGTAGAAGGAGCTGCATCTCCCTGTGTGAGAGCCGCCTACTCTCCCCGCCGTAGAACACGTACTGGTCTCCGTCCTCCGCCCTGGAACACAAAGGGGCAAAAACATGTATAACAATAACAATTTTTTTATAGAGTGTATACACTTATGGGGGGTTCTCTAAGCGAGTGGTCAGCGAGTCAAGTGTTGGGTTAGTCCAATAACACTTTAATCGCTGACCACTCGTGTAGAAAACTCCCACTGAACGAAATATGCATTCATATTATATTCACGAAAATATTTTAAACATATAATATATATTATAATCGCACGTTTACGAAAAACAAACAAATTCTATTAGGGTAATATAGTACGTGTAATTGAAAACATTTGAGTTCATAATATTATTATATTTTACCACACAGCAAGTATTTACAAACGGTGGCTCAAAGTAAATGGTCAAGCATTCCCATAATTTAATGTTGACTTTACGGGTGGTCCTACACCGTTGATTTCAATCATCCATGTATAGGCTAGTCCAAAACTGATACTGTTCTCTGTTAATATAGGACAGAGTTGACCTACCCAAACCGTAGTCAGAAATTAAGTATTTACGTGTGCGCAGTGTTGTATGAGATACGTAACAACTTGTTTAGTAATTTAATGCGTCGTCCGTCCTATAAGCAACTGCCAACACTATGAAGCCCGTTACTAAATCGAAGATGACGGGTGTTTTCCTGCAGGCCTCAAGATAAAGCAAAGCAACCACAAGCGTTTCAGTGGACCAGTATTTTGTTAGGTGAGTCAGGCCCTAGTCCAAGACTTTTTCTCAATGATCTTATCATCGTCGGCATCGTTATCACAGCTATCTTATATCTGCAGTCTTTGAACAGAGGCTTTTTCAATAACGATTTGGGTTATTATTTTCCAGGCATTTAAGAAGTAAATTCAAGTATGCCTATCTTGAGAGTGTACCAGCCTTTTGATTTACTTCCATCGCACGTTTTGCTACATCAACGCCCCCCCCCCCCCCCCCCCCCCCACAAACACACAAACTCACCATATCAGACATTGCGTTAATTCTATAACATAATATAATATCTCATCGTTAATTTGTACATACCGTTGGGAAAATGTATTTTGAATAACACAAGCCTACTGTTTTTCGTACTTTATCCAATAATAATATATCTTAGTTATTGAATACTTCGATCTGATCTACAACTTCACTAGAGCTAGTTACAACCTTGTTAACAGATTTGAGGCACCGGGCACGGTTACGGAAACATTAGCCCAATCTAAACTGTCTGACACATTCTATTAAATTGTTATCAGAGATCAAATGAAACGAACTTTACATTTAACAATGATCCCCAGTCAACTCAACTCACTTTAGTCCCACTGATTTGTTGTAACTGTCATTCACAGTTTGCGATTAGTCGGCCCATAAATGATGGAGCACCGAAGTGTTAAAGGCTGTATTTATTCCTCCAATCAATATTACATGTTTCATAGTTCAATCGCGTAGCCAGTCTGGATAGTTCTGTCTCAATAATAAGTTAACAACGTCACCACCATTCTACGCATGAGAGCATATTTTTGGCCCCAATAGGGAACACGCGTATGAAAATTGTTATCGATTTTTAAATACCTTGTCTCTCATTTAATAATTTTGTGTCTTTGAATTTTGAAAAACGGATCAGTCTATGCCTCAAAATAATTGGTTTAGTAACGATAAATAAAAGGGCGCGAAAAACGAGCCGCCGCCATGTAGAGTGGATTTGACGTCATAGTTTTGTTCTGCGTACGCTCACCGCCTCAGCGATTGGTCTGTTCTGCCAAGTCTACAGAACCATTGCGTCACAGCCACCTGTACGCGTTTCAGATCCCCAGTTTAAACTTCAATAAATGCGACCACATTAAACCTATTTAAAAATGTCTTTTTTACGTGCGACTTGCATTAATATACTTTTTGTATCTAATACTATTAAACTAAGTGTTTGGTTTAGCAAAAAAAAATCGTACGCGTGTTGCCTATTCACCAACTTCGTTATTATGTTCCAACTTTCAATAAATATTTTCGTTTTCCAAATTTATTTATTTAATTGTGCAAGTTGTGTTGCAGCAACACATTACAAAATTTAGACAAGTTAATATTGGAAAAATGGAAATAAAGAAACATCACAAGAAAGAACGCTAAATTATCTCAAGGGGATGACATTTTTAGGTTACTTTTTGATAATTGTAATGCATTTTAAAAAAGCAAACTGAACCGAATGAAATCGGGGTTCCGCAGGTTAGGACAACTCTCTATCTATATTCCTCTAAATATTCTGTATGTATGGACCTACTCGGTAAACTGCTCGCGTTCGACCCTGAGTGATCGGTTGTGCTGAGTAGTGAAGCGAGGATATACTATATACTTTATACTATATACTATATGGACCTACTCGGTAAACTGCTCGCGTTCGACCCCTGAGTGCCGGGATGCTGATCGGTTGTGCTGAGTAGTGAAGCGAGGAATCATAATGGCGGCCAGGGAGAGCACCTGTAACACAGAGAACAATATACCCATCAGTACTACATCAGTACTACATCAGTATTACATCAGTACTACATCAGTACTACATCAGTACTACATTAGTACTACATCAGTACGACATCAGTACTACATCAGTACTACATCAGTTCTACCGCCGCGTAAGAGGAGAGTCTATTTACATGATCATTCCCAGGACGCGCTTTTGGTCTTGGAGGTAGAAGGTTTGTTAAACTTCTACAATTTTCAATTTTTGTTAACAAATATTAATAATGAAAAGTAGGTAATAAATAACTTATGATCAGTGTAAATAAGCAAGAAACAATCTCATTATCATTAGTGTAAAAGTATGACCACAATCTTGTCCTATCAAATGTTTCGTTTGGGGTCGCAGGAAGATTTTGATGAAATTGTGCTTGAAATATTGAAGCACATACAAAGCTAGGTTTCCAAACATTGCAACTACAAAAAATATATTAATTATAATGTTAATTTATATTCCGAATTTAAATTATCTATGTATATTAGACTATAATACTGTTATTGTCTTTGTGTTAGAGTTTAAGTTCTAACTATAAACATCTTTAGAATTTTGCCCTCGTTTTCTTAACTTTCTTGTTTCCACTTCACTGCTTTGACGTTCGTCCTTCATTAAGTGACACCAAGAAAACGGCGGTTATTATATTTTATTCTACTAGTGTATAAAATGAGTGACGTTAAAGTTGTTAATTAGAAACGTAAAATGTTGGGCATAGCATCGCATTGTGATCGTTGTATACATGCTCACAATAAATATGTAAATGAATGGTGAGAGGTGAATTGCAGGACACACCACACGCGTATGTTCTGTTAGTTTAGTGCAGTTCAAACTCTCTAAGCTCTGCAGTTCTCTCTAATACATTGTGTGAACTCTCTTCTCGAGAGTGTGCGGACACTTCAGACACTCGGTTGACCTCCACAGATCCACAGCGACCAATCATGACAGACTATTTACTGATCAGAATTAGACCTACATAGTGTAGTTTGTTCTAGTCCACATGAAGGAATCCACATCCACCAATCATGACATGACAGACTACTTACTGATCAGAATTACATTGAGTTTGTTCTAGTCCACATAAAGAAAAAAAAACTGCTCGAATAGGAAATTTTTTTTGAGGGGATGGCTAATACAACTACCATTGCCAAAATACGCTCAGCTATTACTACTGTGGAATGGAGCATGCGCGCCGGCAGGATCTTTTGAAAAGGGGGGTGGGGGGGCAAGTGCTCTCCTTTGCCCCCTCTCTCGATACGTCCATGGGAATGGGGGTGCACGGTGCACCCTATAATCTCATACGTAGTATCCATCGAAACTCTTCATTCAAACAATCATTGTCAGTCCTAGATACTTCTTACACATGACTATTTTCAACTGTTTTCATGGAGAAAAAAGGAGACCGAAAAGAAAACATTGGTAGTAAGAATCAGGTATATGGGCTAATATGACTATGGGGAAGTACCCTCACGATAACATTATTTCGATTGTTTGTGCGATATCCGTAAATGGAAATCATCTCGTTCGAGAGAGTTCTGGGTTCGAGGCCCGCCACTGTCAATCATAACTGGCGTTCTGCCAAAGACACCATTAAACGTCTTCCTGCTGTTGAGATGTTTTATTTCACGTAAGCTTTAAACATTCCTCACTAACAATACAAATACCTCATTAACATACCTAATTCGTCCCCCGAAGTGGAATTCACAATGTACAATTGAATTGAGTAAATAGCCCCTTCGCTGTTTGTTTGTTTAGTGACTGTGCGTTGCGGTGCCCTACACTCTACAGTACAAGCTAGGCTACCTCTCAAGATGTATTTGTTCTATTCATTAAGTTGGCACACGTGTACTGACGAAACACACGTTGAATTATGATATTATTCGAGGAAGCGATGCCCAATTTTTATCGTAATCATTATCTCTTCACCAAGAATTAAACCGAACAATATTTTGAACGAATATGATTTATTACTAAGCAAACATATGTCTGGCAGTAACTTGTGAACACCTAATAGATTACTATGCTGCCGACACGTTTCAATTTGCATAGATTGCTGGACATTAATTTACTACGAAAAATAATAATCGAGATTTTCTTAGTAGTATAGGTAGCTGCTGTTTTGCATGATCACACCGTATATTAAAAGAAAAAATAATAATAAGCCGCATTCCTCAACGAAGTTGTTCTAGAATCCGGAGGCTCGGAGCGCCTGGTGTTCATGCAACAAGTCGCCCACGGTTGTGTAGCGGGCAGTATACGACTCAGGCGCTCCATAAACTGTGTGCAGAACCTTGCTCATGCGGCCAGAGGTACGTAGGCCTACATCGACCAACCAAAGCTGATAGCAGATTAGATAAAATATAACTTAACTACTTACTGTTAATTAATTACATAGAGTTTGTTCTAGTTCACATACAGTAAAAAACACTGGTCGAATCGGACAATTTTCTGTGGAGGACTTCCATAACTAGACTTGCAATCATGTCCTGACTTGTCCCATTGGTCATAAAATCTACAATAAATAGACCGGCTTGAGCTGCTATATATGATATTCACTATAGAGATGATATTATGTGGTCCAGGTTGGAAAAATGACGCGTATCCATCATGGCGAATTTTTGCGGTTTAGAAATAACCTGTGTAAAAAGCAAAAGTGCACGCTTTTCTAAGTGATCTGGGTGATCCCTTACCCGCCACAAAAACCCGCTAGTTGTTATTACCTGGTCAATCTAAGTGCAAGTTAATGAGTCACTTAGTGCAGCAGGGTCAATGGAGACAGCCTTGACACCTTCAAACCGCGCTCTTGTTTAACATTTTCTCACGGCCGTATTCTCCTCGCCTGTGATCATCTTCCTGATCCGAACGGGAGATAAGAGAGATTCCAAATTCTTTGAGATACTTTAATAACTAACAAGGTGGAAAATGTCTAAATATTGTGAGCGTTAGCTACTTGTTGGCCTAATGGGCCGCCAAGGTTAAATGGTCAACGATCAGACATCAGTTTCAGCACTTTTATGTGATGTCAGATAGGAATGTACAATAAATGTTTGCCAGAGCGTTGAGATTCGAAATATTGATGGTGCCATTGTTATTATCACTATGCTATTGCTATCCCATACAATTGCTTCCTATTAGGACCTAACTTTGGCGTATGTACAATTTTATAAGAACTGCTTTAATTACTAACAGATACATTATTCATATAGGCCTAAGTTATTCACAAGCAAAATACTGGTTATCTGTCTTCCCAAACATATATCCTATTTTGAGTTGCAATCATTATAAGATATATTATTACAGTACATAATATTTTAACGTAAAGCTAGAAACTCATATTGCGAAATAGTCGCTTTCTTATAATTATGCACTACATGTTAGAGGTAATACAAGTTGGCCCCGGGTAGCTGGGGATCGAACCCAAAAAAAGTCGGGCCAATTCTGTATTACAACAAAATTGCTGTCTTGATCTTGATCCTTTGAGTAAAGTAATGTGAATATCATATTATACATATTATTAGTATAAAGTAGTGGTATAATATGACGTGTCTGTAGTATGCGAAATAGCTGTAGTCTTAGTAGGTGGTGTCCGTACAAGCAACCAGAGTTAATCAATTACCCCAATAGAATTGTTAACTTTTACAATCCACTTGTCGAATCTAATGAGAGCTGCGGACAGTTCCAAATCTCATGTTTTTGTGTATGGATCCATACTTTCGAATATAAACATTATTCGTAAGGTAATCGGACCTGATTTTACTCTTTTCTATTTTAGTATAGACCTTGGGTGTATTCCCACTAACCTTGCTCTGATACCGCGCGTGAAAACAAACGCCTATTACAACTATTATCGCTGCAACTATTCAAGTGAAATCCTTCCTGGATGTTAGCTAAATCAATCATTCGAAAACCACTCAGTCCACTTCGCATGACCTATATATATATTATTAAAAATTAAAATGTTTGTTTAAGCACTTTCAACCGGGACGTGGTTTCAGTAACGCTCGAGGGCGGTCATAAATCTGACTTTATGACAAACGTTGAAAGTCTGCCGTTAATAAAAGTTTGCTTATGAGATAATTATATTTATTTACACCTGGTGAGACCAGTTAAAAAGTTGTGCAGGGTCAATAGCTTCAGAATAAAATGTATTTTTAATGAGGTGTTCTCATAAATTAAGCTACTAAATTATGTGCCTTGTGTTTTAATTTTACCAAGATGGCTCGCGTTGTAATGCGGAGCTAACAGATTTTGCGATTCTGCCTACTGTGCAGACAATGAATAAATACGGTGAGATTTTTAATAAATAGGTTTGTTCATCACGCCAATTCCATCGGGTTGTTAGTAAGATAGTCTTCTAACGTTTTTAAGTCAAACAATTAATTTCTGTTAGCTCCGTTCTTGGATCGCTGCCAAAACCTACCACGTGTTTCGTAGTTTGAGATGAGTTTCTCTTAGGCTCAATAGCCCTGTGATATTAAGAGCATTCGCCAGTACGAGTTTTACAACGTTTTGGTTTTCTACTAATTACTCTAAAACTAATAGTAGGATTTGTATTATTATTATTGTTATTTATATACAGGTATGTCATATCTAAGTACATGTGTGACCAACCTGTAAAAAAATAAAATACATATTTTTGGACAGGTTCTTCGTAATATTTCGTCGAAGATTTTAAGTAATAATTTTATTCACTTAGTTTAAAAATGTGTTAATAGGTAATTTGTTAACAGGTCTATCATAAATGTACTTTGCCCCATACGTATTATGTATATTATTATTATATGACATTCCTGCACAAAGTACAAGGTCAATATTTATAATTATCCAAATATTAGTTAATTAGTGGACTACCAAACATCAAACCTACTGGCGAACTGGCTGTGAATGCGGGTGAGGCTCGTTGCCTACTCCTGCCGAACATGTTTTACCTGATATTCCTCAGAATGATAGTCCGAAAAATGTAGGTTTCGATTAGGAATGATATTTACGAGACAATCTTGGAATAATATATTGCATGTATGGTGGTTTTTATGTATCTATTACTCAGAATGTATATAATTATATTTCTGATCAACTTCTTGTATAAAACCAAAGAAAGACGATTTGGTTGTGAGAGTCATGAAGCGCCTGTGGGCTCCACTTACGGAGGTCGCGGTAAAAATACCCGAGAGCTGAATTTCGTGTAAAAACTTATCTTCAATCTAATTCGTTTTAAAACAATATTCCCAACGTAAATATGATGAAATGGCTCAGGTATTTGCTTGGCTTACTAATACCTGACGATACTGTAACTCAGAAGGCTGCGGGTTCGAGAAGATACCGAGGTTTGCACAGTTTTGAGACATCGAACGTTCTGGTTTTTATTTTGTTTAACTGAAGAAGGGGTACATTTTGGATTTAAGATGCACTCGTTACTACATTACGGAAATAGCTCATAAAATAAAATAAAATTGCCAACCAAGTTTCATTACCGTTCTACAAAACTTAATAGCAGCGTTTTTTTTTTTTTTAATAACCAATTGGCAATTATGCATCCACTAATGTTTATTTCAAACTATGTGGATGATAAAGGAAATATTGATTTACCTATACCTACCCTTTTCCCCCGTTTTTAACTGTGCACACATTGGAAGAACAACCATCGAACTTGAGTTCTGTAAAATCTCGTGCGTATTATGTTCTAGAACGGAAACAGTCTAATTTTATTGGAATGCGATTGTCCACGCCTAAACGCTCAGCCAGGACCGCTACCTTGAGATCGCCGATTTCTTCAAGTCACGTGACTTTACCTCATTGAGATTTATACCCACGACCATACGCAACGAAACAAGCCATTTATTAGCATAATAATTAACAGTCAGCGATGGATTGGATTCGTGTTGGATATTTTAATGATACGAAACGTCGAGTTGAGTGATTTCAAATAGTTTTAGAGATTTTTGGTAACAAGCCGAGTTGTCTTGACTTTTACAGGTTTAGACTGTTAGACTCTAGGCCACCGATTACTATCTGTTTCCACTTAATAGAAGAGAAAAAAAACGTGGTGCACCTTATGGGTATAGTATTAAAAGGGTTCAATAAAAATCTAGTGCCGAGTAAATTGTATGTTAGATGATGATTCATGGACTGAAATAACCCGCCAGTGGCGCCCGTGCGGTGGGTTAGAGAACCAGTACACATCAAGTGTGCAGTGACTTATGACATGATGTCCCAGTCACAGCCCCTGGCTGAATGGGGTTGCCTGCCTGCTAAGGGTAGGCAGATTGCTCGTCTGTGCATTGATTTGTGGCTATCTAATATGCAGGGATTTGAAATAAAGTGCATTATGGGTTGGAAAATAGTGTGGTTTAATCATTTGTGTGGCAGGTAATGATTTTTTCCGACTAAACAGATGAAATAATTTAGTAATGCGTCACTTGTAAAGCGATAGATCACGAGAGGGTCTATAGGTAGAGGTAAATTGTGCCGCAACCTATGACGCGTTGTCTGTGGGCCTCAATATGCCGTGGTCAGCAGACAACGAGACAACAAGGCTCATCGAGACGATTAACAGTATCACTTTGTTAACAGTAGATATACTTTCACATTTCAAGCGAAAGAGTTGTTGACTTATTTGTATAAGATGCATTAAAAAGAAAATAAATTTACGAGTGTTTTGGCGATCAGCAAAATAACTACATTAAATTGATTGTGTGACTCGTTGGTCTTGAGCTAGTGGGTTTATTCCTGTTTCCACTGCAGAAGGTTCTCGGTTCGCGCTTGGGTTCCTTAACTTTTGACATTAACTTACATCTATCAGTATGTTATTATTAGCATAGTTAAGTAAACGGTGACTTTCGAGCCGTCCTAACAACGAGGTATCATAAATGTTTCCACTGAATTTTTTTTTTTTTTAACGGTGTTGGTAGTCAATAATATACAAGTTAATTTATTTTATTTTGCATATATTTTTTAATTCATTTACGATTATTGGACATAAAAAATGCTTCATAGTTAATTCACTCGAATCAAAACATAATCTTCTGCCATAGAATTTATGACTGCATATCTGTGAAACACCCCTTTAGACAATATTGCCGTTGACAACACCTGATCCCAAAACTACCGAATCAGAATCTATCAGCCACCCAACACAATAAAGAATGCCACACGTATAATAGCTGATATATTTCCATCAATCACGGGTAGCGATGAGCCTCGTTGCAGATTGCGCGAGGTGAATGACGCTTGTCAGAGCGACGATACCGACTAATGGTCCAGGTAGGAAGATGAACAGATCATTTATACTGAGTCGGAGGTGGGGCTGGAGGTGTCACTTTCGGCCTCTTCTTTAATTGGCTTGGGTGGCCGCGGTATACAGGACCTCAACGCTGGCAGTCCGCTTTACGGTGATACCAAAGTTTACGAGCCGGCGTACGCTCGACATGTTCAAATTATCAACTTTCTACGCGTGTAATTCCCCGTGTTTATCACATAACCCCATTAAGAAAGCCATTGAATCAATTTTATCACTTGTTTTATGTTCGGAATTACTAAAAAAACTTCCATCGAGGGGGAAAAAAAAACAACGAAAACATGAACATTATTTAAAATAGTGACAGAAATTCTAGACTTTGCGGTGTTTTAGCGATCAGGTTTTTGGGTGGATGGGGAAACTAAACAGTTCAGCTATGCGAAAAGTCACGGTCAAATATGTTAAGTGGACATAAAGTGTCTTGTTAGTTTCGAATCGAAACACATCGTCCGTCAGACGAGGACAGACAGATTGTCTTCGCTCTGTTTTGTGTTGGATCGCGCACGGGATTTCTCGCGGGAGCAACAAACCTTTGGCAAATATCCGATCGAAAACACGTTTTCTGTTTTATATTTGAAATTATTTTGCTGAGCAAGAAATAATTATATCGTGATGTGGTTTACTAAAAGAATTCTTGCTGTGAGCTCAAGTCTGCCGACTGTAACGACCTGTACGAAAATAAATTCCCCATAGCGTAAAATAAAACAATTACATAATAAATTAAAACCTAGTTAATCAATCATACTTGAACTCCGCGGTTGAAAGTAAAATAACACCCAACAGCTTGTCTGGTCGTGGCAAATTTCGAAGGTGCGAGATTTCTTCCTCAGGGCCTTTGCAGGGATATTAGTTTCAATCAACAAGTTGCATTAAGGCAATCAAGCACCTGACTAGCTGAGCAAGTAATAGCAACTTGACATTGACTGGAATGTAGATTTACGCACTGGCGTTGGTCATTCCACGATATTTCTCATTACAGGTGCACCACACTATTATAGCGAGTCTAATTTCAACTATAGAGACATTATAGGCTAATAATGTTTGCGTTTTCCTAATAAGAAATACCAAAGCTGATAATGTCGTAATAAAATTATAACGTCATAGAGAGTATTTGAAATACATAATATTTAAGGGCTTGGAACGGCCAATATCAAAGAATACATTGCCCATCCATCGAATTGGTGACGTTATTAATTATACCAGTAGTTAATTGATCCTCTAGTACAGCTATAATCTCACTGTAGATAGAAACAATTAGACTGTCTGATCCAAACAGACCAATAATGTACTTTCTCGGCCTCGTTTCTAGCTATAACTTGGGAGAACTACACGTTCGTTATGTTCTGTTTGCATAGCGTTATTTAAATTAATACTAAACTTATAAATTGCCTGTTTACAGGTAGATCTGTAGTTAAATGGCCGTCAGCTTGTAAGTCAGTACATAAAAAATGTCGTCCGGTTCCTAATGTGAGCAACCTTAATAATAAATGTATAAGCTTAACTCCTAAATTCGATTACATAAATCATTAGCATGTTATAAAGTTCTAATCGTGGCAAAAATAGAAGTGACTCCATTGCCAGTGAAACGTTTCAACGACTATAGACTAAAACTGCTATAAAAGTTCAAACAGTTATTGGCTTGTCTCATTTGAACGGCTTATTAGTACGATTTATGTGTATACCGCTATTCAAGTTTCCACCTTCCCGAAGCGATGTTTTCGTAAAAGTTGTTAGAGTCGAGCGATTCAGATTCAGAGGTATGTTATAAATTGGGCGATTCTCATAGTGGAGCACTCCAGAGAAAACAAAACACAAGGAAGGTTGGTATAACCCTTCCACCCTCGCCAGTCGCCACACCCTGATATTGTGGCCCAGTCGTAAATATGTTCACATCTCCTTTTATCTCCCGTAATGATCACCCTCACAATGTCAACTTAATAATTGTGAATTATTGATACACTGTTTGGTTCTGTGATAAACGGGACGTAGATAAAACTGGGACGCCTGCACATTTTTCAAAACGGGTAGAACTCCTACTGAGGCGGGCTAATGAATTGTCCAGCGATCAAAGTACCTAAGCCGGCGGGGATAATATATTTATTGAAACCAAAGTGAGACGTTGTGAGGGTATAAGGGCCATATGGCCGTCTGTGTGAACGACGACAAGTACTATTCAATTTCAATGGGAAACGTTATACATTATACCATCGTAATTATTATTGTTAGTAATAACCATCTTTCATGAACCAGCCAGATATAATTTATAAACTAATGCTGTGTTGTGCTGGGCAGCAAAGAGAATTCTTGTCGTGGGTGGTCTTAGTACGTCGAACTTCATGAGAATGTGGAGAGTTTAATAGAATAGATGCAACAAAGTGCTCTTGTTTTCTCATAGATTGGGCGGAAGAATCAAAGAGATTTTCTAGAAGATATGGAATTTGATGACTTTCGTGGCTTTTGATATACAATCTTGTGTATACAATCTGGCGTGAAAAACAACGAATTATGTAAATCAAAAAGGGTATTGCATATTATTTGTATAGTGCGTTAATGTTCTTATCTTGTAATATTTGTCTTAGTAGTATAATACAGTATACACGAATTCCGATCTTATATAATTATTAATTTAAAGAAATGAAAAAATCTTCCGTGCACATTACAGCCAAGGACTACAACAAATTACACCGTTATTCATGGCTATCTTCACAAAATATCCAAAAATGTGTAGTTATATTGTAGTGGATATTTTTACTTGTTAGTTTAAGTATGTAGTATATGTATTGATCCTGTTTAGTTCTTCTACATCTACATATAAAAAAGCAACGAAATAGTAGTTTTTATAGAAAATACTGAACTTTTGATATTGTTTTCTGCCTCAGTAAAAACTAGACTGGAATGTTACATTATATTTACTGTCCGTGTAGTCCAGAACATAATTAAAAATCATTTAAAACCCCAAATGACACCGCTTATGGTCACAGTTTTAACTATAAAATTGCATAACGCAACAGCTATTCCTCGGGGGAATGATTATGTAAGCGAACTGCGAGAGACATTATTCTCGTCTGGTCATGGAGCTTATCACTATCACTACAAAGACGGCTCGAGAGTCAGACAGAAAGAAAACAAAATGTCAGAGTGTCGCCTAGCGTGATTGACACATTTTAGAAAGTTACAATCTTGAATCTACAACCAACGTGTTTATAACCTAAATAGGGCTGATGCTGGATTTAAATATGAAATTAACATGGAATAATATTATGTTTTAATTTATTCACTAGCTCAAATTCACTATAATATATCGTTGAAACTGTCAACGTCGGTGTGTTTAACAAAACCTTCTGTAAAAGAAACAAGTTGATGTTATCTCTTGACGTTTTCAGCGTACAATTGATTTATTTGAAATACAGCTAAACACGTGTACCGGTACTTTGCAACATTTTATATTTACAATTTAAATAAATCAACAACACAAACAATAACCACGGTCACAAAAAAGCACCAAAATGTGTAAATTTTCTGGAGCAACGCGGCTCCCTTCTTCAGTGCCCTAGCGTCTGAGGAAGGGACAGAAACTTCCGAAAATTTGCGCACTTATCTAAGTGTGTTTTTTGTTATTATATGACCTTGGCTATCGTTCATGTCGTTCTTTTATTTAAATAGTATTCCGATCTACGAGTCTGGCTTTCATCAACATTCATACGAATTCTGATTGGTTTGTTAGGAGACTTGTACGCGCAAGCAGTAAGTGAAGTATGTAGGAGGGGCTCTTGCCGGCCAGTTATTCACAGCACGCTTATACAGCTACGCCCACGCGACTGGCTAACAAGCAATAATTATACGATCACCCACACTTTAATTAAGACAAACGATTAAGAAAACCGGATTTTTAGCCGCCGAGGTGAGGCGAGAGTAAAACGTGCTAATTGCAAATGTATAACTTAGTCTCGTGGTCTGAAACACGATCTGAGGATCCGATTGGCAGCGGTCGACAACAGATCGACCCCGATAACGTCCATCGGGATCGCGTCTGCAGATACCGTATCTGCTGGAAACAGTTTCAAGATAAATATATAACGTGTGTATTTACTTTTTTATTGTTGGGATCGCACGAAGTAGAATGTGGAGCTAGATGAGAGGTGAACAGTGGACTGTGGTTGAATTGGAGAGATTGTAGGAGGAAAGGGATGGATGGAGAGAATTGGTTGTAAGACACGAGAGAGATGGGAATTGCACAGTGGAGTTAAGTATGTTATTTGTTTACGGTTGCTATGGGAGTTTGTTCTTTTTATGGAAAATAGCATGTAATAAAACAATTCCATAGCAACAAATCCTGTACTTAACATGACACTTGACTCTGCATACGGCCCTTAGTCTGAAATTTAGGAAAAATGATGAAATTATATAAAAATGAAAAATAAAAATTATATGCTAAGATTGGCAGGCTGGTTCTAATTTAATGTATGCCCTGGTATGGGTGGCAATACCCCCTTATTACCTGACAATTGTGTTGGAAAGGTGACCATTGATTTATATAATTGTCCACCCACTCTTACAAGAGGAACATTGTATACACATTGTATCGTTTGGATGCTGCTGTATTGAAGCATAGTGTTGTCACTTCTAAAAGTTATACTTTTCAACGTCAAAATTGACCATGAATATGAATCGCATAATTCAGCGTACAGTATGCATGACCACGTAGTGTAATGAAATATCTGTGGTATGAGATAATATAAAGGTAGTCTTAAAATGTATTGTGGATGAGAAGTTAACAGCTGTAGTAAGAAAGTTAACAACTGTATTCTAACGTGCCCTATTCTTTAACAACACAAATATCCTAACGAAAACCTCACCCATTAATGTTTACCAGAGAATATACGGTACCTAAACTTTGTAGTATAAACTAAATATCCATGCACTTACAATGTACTCCAGCACGAATAATACACTTACAGAGAAAATATAATCACTTAGCTTATGGTATGAATTATAAAATATTTACTAACTTGTTCTATCCATGGTATCCAGGCTTCCCATTGGCAGTAGCCATGATAGAAACAAGTTAGGTCCGGTATTATAGCGCCCGGCTAAACGTTTAGCACTGGGCTAACTTGTTTTTTCCTATGAAGGTGGTTGCCATGGAGAAAACAAGTTAGCGGTGGGCTAAATATTTAGCCGGGCCTTAGTAGCCTATACTAAATGTATCATAATACTGGGCCTTAGTAACCGGTGCACGCAAGGAGGATTCCAATTAAATTATTCGTAGTCTGACCACAAGGCCCGGTATTATAACGCCCGGCTAAATATTTAGCCCACCGCTAACTTGTTTTCTCCATGGCAACCACCAATCATAAGCGTGGTTTCATAGGTAAAAACAAGTTAGCCCAGTGCTAAACCTTTAGCCGGGCGCTATAATACATGGGTCTAAGTTGCTCACAACTGCCCGCCCTCCATCACGATTAGTTTTATTGTATGTACATAAACGTGTCACTGTAGCTGACAGGGAGTAGAACCAAGAAGCTACTCTACATTAGCAAAAGGTACAGTTGCGCGCACCAAAGGTCAAATTGCCTCCTCCGCTTCCGTGACGGTGTTTTATGCGTGTCGACCTACGAGAAGTTTGACGTGCAAACGTAAATTGTATCTTTTTTACGATGCTCTGTATTGTATTCGGAATACGTGTTGGAAACGTTTTATTATTTGGGTTGGGATCTAGGCGAGTCCTTGGCCACAGGATCAAACGTGCACCGTTCACGCGCCATGGTTCAAAGGTCAAGGATTTGATTTAATCCAGTATTCCGTTCCTTTATAACATGGAATTAAGATTGAGGCACAAACTGACGGAATGTTATAAGAGCTTTGTTCGCTTGTCCTACACTTTACACTAGTGTAAGTCAGTGTCAGTACGTAAGTCGTTCGTTCTTATTTATACCCGTTTGTCAGTGTCAATATTTGTATGACGTTCCCCTGTAATTAAAATTTACACTAAAGTGTAGCCAGTGCAGGAGATTTTTACACTGGATTTTCAGCTCGACGCTTTGCTACACTGGCTATAGCTAAGGTATAGTTGGGTTACTCCGTGTTTTGTCCTATGGTGGGTGAATGACGCGCGTACGTATACACTAAGCATGGCGATTGTACTGAGGAACAAAGCGGCCATGTTTGTATGTGCGCCATTCACAATCAGTTGTACGGTGTAAGGCGTAAGGCGTATATTTTAATATTGCAATGTGTATGTTAAAATGCAAATGGAACAAAGAAACATTTATCAGAACACTAAATTTTCTAGGGAATTACACATTTTGGTTAAATTTTGAACAGTTTTAAGGCATTTAAAAGCAATTGAATCAGGAACGTGAATAATGAAGTGAGTACAGCATCGTCACGTGACCGTTTAGGTGTATTGCATCATAGGTTGAGGTTGAAGAGAAAAGCAAACAACTTCATCGATTGATTGTCAACAAACATCTTACGACTTACAACAGTGCTTCGGTTGTTTGCGTGCAAGTGAGCACCTCTGCGAGCTGTTCAAGGTATATAGAAGTGGCACTTGAGAGCACTACAGTTGACGTTTCATGACGTATTTAAAATAATAACAATACATATTATACTGAATTTATGTTTTTACATTTTAATGAGTCTTATACGTATTATATGAATCCTTGGGACGAGATGATCTAGACAAAGAGTAAAGGATAATTGTGATTTGTGTCAACTGATGTGAAGAGAAAAGGCAAAACCATGCTTACTGGTATATTTATTTTGTATATTTAATGTTACCAAAATAAGAGGGAAAACAGCGTATTCTGACATTTAATTTATATAATTAATTTAACTCAGTCTCCGTCTCGATTGGCATCGTTGTCAAATATGAGGCCTAAAAGCATCACAAGCAATTCATTACTGAAAATAATAGAGTCCATAAAGTTTACTGTTGATATACCTTACTTCTAGGTAATTGCGCACAACCGAATAGGTATGTTTATTTTTCTAAACAACAAATTCATACTTGTGTAACGACAAACATATTCAACTACAACAGCGAAAAAAGGGCAAGAAAAAAATCAAATGTCGAAATGCGTCTACATATGTGATTTTAACAGATTTCAAGTTTTTAATTAATATTTTCCTCACGCACCATGCTCGTGCTCGTAATTTTCCTACTTATACTAAGTAGCTACTTACACCATGTTAAAGCGTTAGCTTAAGTTAACGTCAATGCACATAATCCTATGTCATTACGTACGCCATGCAAAATATCAAGGCAGAAAACTCCTTTGGCCGATCAGAGATTCATGTCAGACTGCATATGGAACCCACTATAGAAATGCATGCCGTGCCAATGAGGGTCTTTACTGCCTCATCCTCCTTGAAATACAATAACAACTTCATAAGCAATTAATTCTTGTCGAGGTATACGTGATGTAAATGGTATTTAAGTTGTAAACTCTCTTATCTTCACACCTCGCACACTAGTTGAACGTAATTACACAAACGATTACCCAGCGCGATGATCAATAGCTACTTATACGCTAGAATTACTTGGCGGTAATGGCGCGAAACCTGTTGTGGTTTACACGTTCTATTCTAAGTGAGATCGCCGATTCGTGATCTATTACCCCCTACACCAGACGGATCGACAGAGCAGACAGATAGGCAGGGCAGACAGACAGACAGACAGACAGACAGACAGACAGTAGACAGACAGACAGTTAGACAGACAGACAGTTAGACAGAGCAGACAGATAGGCAGAGCAGACAGACAGACAGACAGACAGACAGACAGACAGACAGACAGACAGACAGACAGACAGACAGCGAGGTTCGCCTGGTTAAGGTACCGATATTACAATCACGACTATGGTCAAGGAATCATGGTCAAACTCAATGAATAAATAATAGAGAACGTTCCTAGATAAAGCTATTGTCGACGATTTTTAATGTATACTTTTAAATGTAATTGTCTTCTTTTTTCAAACACTCAAGAGTTGAAACTTCTGCCATTCTCTGTACTAGATGCGTAAAACAAATTTGCCACTACACTCTCAAATTATCTATATCGGCTTCATCTTCAAGAAGTCCCCTTCTGCTTTCAGGGAGACTCGTAGATGGTTTGCATTTTGGTCTTGCGTTTGCATAGTGGGCACAAAGAAGAATCCATTACTGCTATTTAATGAAGGTGGCACTGGAGTGTTACCGACAGTGATCAACTCATTATTATAAACTATTTTCTGCGATCCCCTCCCCGTCTTAATTGTATCCCCCCAGTGAAATTTAGAAAAAGCAATTAAGATCAGTGGGGTAGTGTCTTTATTCTCAGGATTACGAGACCAAGAAAACAATCAGTTGAGAAACACAGTAGGCCTAATTATAATTCTAATAAATTGTGGTTTCAGGACGACAGAATTGGGTGATTGTACCGTATATTTGCCTGCGGAGTAAACTCATAATATGATAAGTCCCAAATTAAAGGTAGACTCCATTGTGGTTGTTCATTTCATTTGTTTTCCTTACCGAGTTATTGCACACCTATGGTTTGTTGGTAAACAGCTGTTATTTTAAGGGTTTTCAAACTTTCGATTACATTTTTCGAGTCCTTGTCAAAAAAGAACTTTGTATACGTAAGGTATACACATTGAATACATATTTTTGGTTTAGTTATTTTCCAGTTTAGACATTTGGTGGTGATCGAATAAGGGTATTTTCTGGGTCAGTGCTAAAATTCGAAATAAATATTTCAATAATACACTTTAACTTTGTCGAAGAATGTGTATTTTAGTAAGTTCTCTCCGACACTTTATATTTTATATATTTCATGTGTATCCTACATTCAGTACTGATCTACAAACTAGGACCAATAAACTCAAATCAAAAATCCGAGAGTGTTTCAATAGCAATAAAACGATAAAACACGATTGCTCTGCAGTCATGTTCTGATCGCGCATTATTTATAATACTCCGAATGAGTTGAACGTTGTTAATCAGAGCAATTTGTTTACTCCCTAAGCGAGAAATGTTGCAAATATGCGTTACCAAGGTGATCGAGAGATTGCATTATTACAGCTGGCGCCATAGGAGGAGTTACAAGTATAATGGTCAAGTTTATATTCTTCTTTCCATTTTTCTACTTGCCGCCATTTAAACTACGTTACACGTCAAAATGGCAGCACACAGGCCGTGTTTGCAGGTCAACCTCGATCGTACCCACGCGGTAGTTAACAACCGTGGTATGGGGACATTGCGTTTATTTATGCACGTCAGTCAACGCACGGTGAGTATTCCTAACGTCGTAGTTGACATTTTGCAGAGAAGCAGTCAGGATGATGACAGTTATATTTTGAAATACTTGTTGCTTCCATTTGTCTCTCTATTTGTGTCTCTATTTGTCAGCTCTATTCGCATATCTTGGTGAGTTCCTGGCTCTGGGATCCTAACACGCTTGCATTGTCTTGCGTATTTCAATCTATAGGCTAAATACCATGATATTGGTAAGTTTTATACTTAAAATTAACCTGTGCTTTAAGTTCAAGAGCGTTTACCGAACTAGTATTCTCTACGCCCAACACTATATGGTAGGTATTCAAAAGTTCAGTAGGCAATTCAATAACAAATCAATACAAATAACAAATCAATGGCACAAAGACGAACTTACGAGCTAACCTGCAAATGTGTTGGTATATAGAAGATATCTTTATTACTATTTACATCTTATGTAGGTGACTGTACAACGATGACAATTATTATTATAGTAAATGTAGTGCTAACGTAACTATTAATATGCCTGACAACAGTTGCTTGGTATGCGGATTTGCTCGCTAGTTATATAAACAGATCAATTACTTGCTCTACGATAACTAATTTCGCCAACTAAAGGAACTATAATTCTCGTGATGATAATAATAATAATTATAATAATGTTGTATACATATATAAATATAATTATCATACTTAAAGTATTGAGCACACATATTGTGTCAGTATTACAATAATTAGAAATAAATCGACATCGCTGTGCTGTTACAATAATATATTTAGTAAATTCACATTTTAACCTATCTCGAGCGTATATTTTGACGTTAGTCGACTAACCTCGCCGACTCATACAACAGTTGTACTTGTTGTATTATTCATTATGTCACTAATTATTGTTGAGTTAGTCTGCTACGCTAGCAGAACGATTGAGACGCATTCATAATCCATTCCATGCTAGTCTAATAACATATGTGTCAGATTGGTGGCCCTAGTCGATTGGCGTTTGTTTTTTAAGTCATTGGTTCTAGGTTCCATTTCCAAACCCTGGCTATAGGGCGTGGATGCCATGTGGAGTTCTTTCATCTTCATGTATCAGTATCACCGATGTATCTTCTCAATTATTGCCCAAAATATAAGATTAAAATCCCAAATATCCTCATTTCAATATGTATTAGAAGGAGTCTGAGGCTATGCTTATGCTGCTACATTGTTATTCGTACAAAAAAACTATACCTGTCGGAAATTATAATTAAATTGCATTTCAAGTAACATTATTGCCGTTTTTCCACAAACCCCAAAATATAAATATCTCCTCTTTTGTAAAAGAGTAGCAGATTTTTACCGCAGATTTGGCGTTTATCCTAATTTGCGTCGACGCGGTAGGCGACAATGAAATTTATAGCGTTGAAGTGTTGTGGCCACGGCTGATTTCATCCTTAGCAGGTTGTTTAAATTCCTAGGTAAATTTATTGCGATTGTTCGTCCCGACTTTTGATAAGGAAACCGAATACGTTTTAGCATCGTACGTTGCTCGGAACACGTGTTGTGGAACCGACCAATCAGAACGCAAGAGTGCCCTGCCCCTGCTTGTCTTTGAATGGTGTCTATGCGCAACACTGAAAGTCGCACATTGTAAATCTTACGGTGGTTTTATTAACATAAAGATCTTCGCAGCGTGGCCATGACCAAAGAACACACACACACATACTGATCGTTCAGAATAATGGTTTAGTTTTCTAAAATCATTTACTATAGACAAAAGTGAAAATAATGAATACATGCACTCCTTTCTATTTTTTCAATTCGTAACATGACATACGATCAGACTATCCTGGAAGTGATTTTTTGTAGACAAAAAGTATGATGAAAAACTATGATAAATTCTGTTTTGTGTTAACTAGTGTAGTGGACAAGATTAGGAGTTGAGTTTGCAAAAGTTATAGAATTACATTGGCTAGTTTTAAATTATAAACATTCTTAAATCTTTTTACGCCATTTAGTATAGGTAACAACATATTGTTATTATTCCATGCTACTTGATTCATACACGTTCAAATAACCATTAATTTTATTTATTTTTAATTCATAACGTTAACTTTTTGTAAATTTGTGTGAACTAGGCTCTATGTGTGAAGAGTTTTATCTAGAATTACGAGATATTTGGATACGAGCTGTGAGACGAACATACTCAACACAAAATTCAGATTAGGAGCGACAAATTGCCTAAATGATACTAAAGGCAGAAATACATAAAAAGATAAAATCAATTAGTATACTGCAAAGGCAAATTGTATCCAGGTTCTTTATATGGTAAGCGGCGTCTGGGAATAGCCATAATAAGGGCGAAGGATTACGTCATTGTACAGCAAAAAGCGCCCATTGGTCACCTTGCTAGGAGGCGGTGTGTATAATGACACCATTAACCGGCCATTAAAGGCGATTATCACTGATCGTTAAAGTTAACGGAGATCTGTTGTCAGCACGCATGAGACAGGCACAGGTTTGCCGGGCACAATAAACAAGCGGGCCTAGACTACGTCACTCACTCCCATGAAAGTTTGATCAATGGAACTAATTTATCTCTGATCTCCATTTTAAATCCTATCAAACAGACCGAGTCAATTTGATCACATCAACTAAATAAATAAATACATATATTAATTATTAATATACAGTCTAGTCTATTCAGCTTTCGAACCAGCTAGTTAACGTGGAAGAGAAGTGTGATTAATCTCCTAAACGGCATTCGAACGCGCTCATGCGTCGGAAATCAAGAAGTCGCTTGGATTTAAACCATAAAAGGATCGCCTACTTTTACAAAGCTTTGTTTTGACCAAAAAAATGATACGTTTAATTTGTCGAGAGACAGATGTTGTATTTTAATTTGATATGGGATTAAAAATTAGAGCTGCGGAAAGTTTGTTCATTATCATCTCGTACACTCACTACAAATGCATTTTGACCAGTTGATGTAGTACCATTTAAATATCAGATTAATGAAAATGAGGGGGGTGGGGGGCCGTTCAGTAAGTGGGGTATGTTATATGTATTGAAGTGTAGAAAACGAAAAATCAAAATACCTCGCTAAATATCCATCAACTGACATAAAACTACCTTGATGTTCCCTGAATAAATTATAAATAACGATACTAGTATCTAAAACCGACAAGGGTAGAAAAATAATTTCTTGATTCTTGCAGGACTTATGTGTGGCTGTAGGACGTCTCGCATTCATGCAAACGGCAGAGAAGTTAATTGAACCATAAATTTATCAATGAAAGTGTGAAAGAGATATGAGTAGATTATAGAGACAGTAGTCCCGTAATCAGCTGGTTTCCTTTTAGTTTATAGTTTTACTAATATAGTACACTACTACAATATAAGAGTTTAAAATAAGTAATTATGTTTTGACATTAGTGACTAGTGTGATAAGTACGGGTGTGGTGATGTTTCGAAAGAGGGGGAGGGAAGAGCGGGGGGAGGGGTTCGGGCTGTTTGATGATGTAAAACGAATCCCACAGGTCCTAACCAGAACGTTTGTCTTTGAGGTGGTTAGGAATGTGAATATAAATGCAGGAGCATTTTAAAACAATAATATTTGTTTGAAGTACAATGCGTGGCCACCAGGACCTCTCACAACACATCGCGCGATAACATTGACACTCCAGGCGTCAACTCAGAGTCGGATCACAAGAACAATACTTGTTATTGTTGGTATGTGTCGGCCCTTTATGACACCTACACACGTGCATAATTGACTATCACGTTGTTTGTCTTGTGTACACGTGAGTTTTAAGTATTGTGCACGTGGGGAAATAGTACTGATAATATTGACGTACATTTGTTAATGGCTTCGTAAGGGTGAAGAATGTTTAAGAGGCAAAGCAAATAGCAGGAGAATGTATAATATGTGATGCGAAGTAAGATAAACTATTATGTATAGGGTTTTAGATGAACCATGAATACAACGTAAATCTTGTGATATGACTATGCTGGTCGAACCGATAAGAAGGCATTACAATCATATAATAATATTTACGTTTTCATCAATTTTATTACATTTTATTTTATTTGAAGTTTCGTTATTCACGAAAAAATTAATGATATAGAAGGTATATCAGTATCACGTTTTCAATCATTGAATTGGTTTGATAGAACTCTTCATAAATTTCTTTTCATTTGAAGTTGAAATTTGTTTGTATAACATTATTTACATATACGAAATCCATATTAGTTCAATACATTCAAACATCACTCAAACTTTTCCCCTCAATTACATTCTTTATTGTTCCTTTATATCTCAAAATGTGGACAACTCGCCTTCCATCTCATGGTAGTTTCGCTATTTTATGTCCCTCGCCGTTATGGGTTTGTGTTATATAAGAGTACTCTAAAACTTGTAACTTACCAAGTTTATGATATCGAAAATATATTGACGAAAGTAAAGTAAAAACGATAAAAATAAATAAAATAAATTTGTATTTATTGTCTACCCGCTCCGTTAGAACAACTGAAAATAAAGTTGATGCACAAAAAAATAATACGAGTTAGAAACTAAAAGTCAGAACGGGAAAAAAACTACTTCAGCCAGTAGTGAAGAAAAGAACAAACAAAGTTTGATTTCCCAATAAATAGCGTTTACTGAGGCGATGTCTCTGGTCTGTTGTGTGTTTGCCGTCTCTTGTACTGGAATATTGCGTAGCCTGACATTCAAACCTAAAAGCCGTTGACAAAACAGTGAGCGTAGTTAATTGTGGGGCCAGGTGGCGACAGAGAATAGATGAAGCATCTCCAAGCGCTTTATATAAATAGAAACATCCACTCTACCTCAAGTGCTCATTCAGCTAGCGTCGAGTGTAATTGATTGAGACATTCTATTGTTTGAACGATGATAAAAAAAAAAAAAAAGCAGCCTTTTATTTCGAGTAAGGATTGAGCCATCCATGGCCAAGGCTGGTAGAAGATTTAGGACATGAAACAATAACAACTCAACTTCGTTTGTATGTATGTCTACATTGTGCCTACTCATCAATAAAAACAAAAAGCGGAATAATTTCACAAAACGGAATTACTCAATTTATTTTCCTTCTGTTGAGACAGTAAGGCTCAAATGCATAGTTCACACTCAAGCCCTCCTCAACTCAGCCTCTCCTCAGCCTCACCTAGCCACCAATCACAGAGCCGTCCACATGGCAATGCTGTTCTGTGATTGGTGGTTAGGCGAGGCTGAGGAGAGGCTGAGTTGAGGAAGGCTTGAGTCTGGACTATGCATTCGGACCTTAGTGAAGATATCCAATCGAAAAACACTTAAATTTGTAAAACAAACATATATACATACTCGCAAATGAAAATTAAGTTTATAAGTAATTATTCTTTTTGTTTTGTATCTCTATTGAATGCAGTCCCGTGGTGAAAAAACGTTTGCTTGCAACAAGGATAACTGAAAACAAACAAGTAAAATGTAGCGTCAAACTGTAAAAATAACAATTTGTATTCGTAAACCGCCCGCTTCCGTGCTATGCGAGTAATTCATTTCAGAAACGCCATTCTATGTTACCACATGTGGTGATTCACTTTGTAACCCACATTATTGTACAAGAAGAGTCAGTTCTAGCTTGTAGGTAGCTTGTTTTTGTGAGATGATGTTGGTCATTTGATGTTTTCTAACCATCTTTGGAATTATTACAGCAACAACAACTAGCAGTATACGTATCAGCATCTCCGTTAGATAAAAAGTCGTTAAATCTGTTTTTTTGGTCCTGTAATTTATACATTTGCATTGATATTTCCTGTTTTATGGCGTAATAAATAACATCTGTACACGAGACATAGTATATGCGTTGTAACATGGTAAGATATGCGTAACCCCTGGCGCGACACAATTAAATGATGGCATACAGGGAAGATATACGGGAAGAAAAGCGGAAAAGCGGCCGATCAGATCTGGAAAATTATTATCTACTGTTTTATCACAATTCAGTTGCCTTTTTTTAAACTCATTTTTGTATTTTACGTTCAGCAAAATCACAACGTTATAATCGGGACATTTCTTTATTAAATGTATTCATTTATTTATTTGAGTAATGTTGGCCGTATGTGAGAAGTTTCCTCTAGGAGCTATGGCCCACTCTTTCGACAAGATGTATCATATAAAATAAGAAAGAGCATTATTATAAAATGTAATACTGTTGATGCCACAAATGTTAGAAACCTATGGTGTGGCTCAGGTATCAATTTAATGCTAGTCATGAAACATTAACGGTATAGGTTTACACACAAAACGAGTTTATATATGATGATTTAATTAAACATATAACTTATAAGCTACGGATAACAATACATTATATTATAACTATTTATTTTATTTTGCATCTAATATACTTATTTCAAATATTAACAATTCAACTAATTTCATAACATCTGAACCAAATCGATTAAAATATTGGATTATTAAATATAAAATCCTATAGTGTTTCTGTAAAATACAAAATTGCCCCAATTCACTCACACAACAGTGCTGGCGAGGTTAGTTGTTTGATTTCAGCCCGTATGCCCACGTACTTGGCGGAGTGACTTGAGAAGCTGTCAGAGCCACGCGCAACTACCTCTCCAACAACACATGTTAGAACTTGAACTCACTAACATAAACTTGTCCGTCCAAGTCGTAGACACTACATATTGATACCGATCTGAAATAGCGATATGTTCGTGACAACATCAAAAGCAAATACAATTCGATCTTTTGAAACCGGTTGGCAACAAACGAGTAGTAAAGTTGGTTGGTTGGTTGGTTGGTTGGTTGGAATTATAGCGGTCGGGCCACCTACTTACTAGAAACATTACCAACTTAAATTTAAGAAGCTTAGTATGAGGACGGACACGAAAACTGGGATAGTTTTTTTTTTAAGGGGGGGTGGGGTGTGGCTACATGGGTGGCCTAAACATTATAGCGCAGATGTAACGATATTTTCTAATCGTTTCTATGTTAAATATTATTTTGTTAAGAATGTCTGATGATTTCGTTTTGTAAATATTCGCTTTTTATATACTAATAAGTAATAATATTGTGTGTTTTGTCGACATGTTTAAAATGTTTGGTAATGGGCACGCCCTTCCATTGCAACATTTTGAGAAAGTTCATTCGAAGATTCCTTACATTTGTAATTTCAGAGTTGCATTGTTTAAGAACAATAATGCTGAACATGTATTTTTACTGGGCACGTTTTTCTTTTCATTCGAGTCAATTTTGAATTTAAAGAAGAGATCTATAGTAATTCGTTAAATGTCTGATTCAGCAAGGACTATTAATTTTACATAAACTTACATTAACATATTTACTTTATTGTTGTCCACATTTTTAATGCATCAAAATAATAAGGTAAGAAGAAACATGATAAACACATACAACAATGCTGCAAAAACAATCACTCATAGATTAGTCGAAGAAAATACGGTATAAGACTATATCGTAAAATATGTAGCCATGGTTTACAAAGTCCAAGAAGTGAGGTAATATCCTATAAATAGATAGCATGCGAATTTAAATAAAAGCAGTGTTCAAAATGCGCCATCACGTATTTTGAACACAGCAAATATTGTCACAGAACATAGTTAGTTGGTTCTCGTATTCCAGGACTGACACATTGCAAGTGTACATTTTAACATGTGTTACGATGTATTTCTTTAATTTTATTCCTAACTGATCACTCACCTTATGTATTCCATGTTTCTCTCTCTAAAACATGCTCAATGTTACCACTAACTACTACCAACATAATATCGTCACGCTAATAAGTATGTCGTGATGTAAAATACGAGTTGACAGACACACAAACTACGCTCACCTTACAGAATATGGTGACAATTAAATAATGATGTGACAAATAGCCGTACGCTATCACATTCACGCACCTGGTTCGCATTTACACAAGTTGCAGAGCCGGTCCTGAGTCCCGGTGAAGTATTTTTTTTTCATCTGTCTTTTAGTAATGTTGCAAATTATTCAGTGATGTACGGCATGGAGCAGGTATGTCCCTGCTGTACATTGGGACGTGTTTGCTTTCTGTAAGTGGCAACGGTGTACGTGTATGTGTGCGTTCACTTTAACCTGCTTCGATGTGTTAGAGTGGATGCATCATGCGGAACACATTGGGAATTACTCAGATTGGCTTTCAAACGTAAATGTGAATTCACAAGTCGATTTCGATAAAAGTCGAGTACTTGCCGCTTGAAACCATCATTACGCTGTGAAAAGATTATTTTGTAAAAACAAATTTGTCAAATAATTAATTTGTCAACCATTAAGAACGCATATTATAACTTGTAAACCTACGCATGTTTATTTCTCACAAAAAACACATTTGAATTGTCTGTACCAACTAATTATTCAAGAATGGTGAACTATTCTGATTGGTACGTTCATCAAACAATTCACGTACTGCAGTTCTAACAAACTATTCCACAGTAAATGTACTGAGTTGACAAACGTGGCAACGTTTAATATTTTTTAATTGTTTACAAATTATTATAGACGAACCGGCAACCATACACCTTGATACTGCCAACTCATGAAACATGTTGTTGTTGATGTATTCAAACTAGATGGTTCACTCCACTGCACGAAAGAATTGATGCAAGTAAGTGAAGTGAGTGAAGCCCTGTTATTCAAGGTTGGTAGGACTTTGGTGGAGGTGCCAATCCTACAACACATGACGTGGAATGTTCGCGACAACGTTAGATTGGGAGAACACAGAGTGAGGCCCATTTATTCAAGGTTCGTAGAACTTTGGTGGAGGTGCCAGTCTTACATCCGAACTGTATAAAAAAAATATATATATATATATATTTTCACTTTCATTTTCTCTCTAAACATTTTTTAAATTAATTAATAATTGTGATAATTCTGTGACACATTAGCAACTTATTTAGATATTAGTTTTATTTGTTTAAGGCTGGTCCACACAGATTTTGAAGACATAATGCATAAGGTTTTAAGACGTTGTTTTAAAAACAACAATGAAAACAAAAACTTAAAGCTAAAACTTTGTGAACGCCAGTACGTGTTTCCTATGATCCAACTTTACATCGTATGTCTTAAAAATCTGTGTGGACCAGCCTTGACATATATAATTTTTTATTATGTTGATTACTTATTTGAGTGTTGTTGGACCCAGCTTGCGCAGACGACATTACAGGTTAGCAGCGCTATCTCTGGACATTTTGTTGTAGTATAACGTTTAACTCTTTCTGAGAAAAAGTGAGCGAATAAGAGAAGTATATTAAGTAAAATATTATAATAATTCTGTCCTAAAAAATTATTCTTTGAAAGATTCCACTATTATTATAAAATTTCACTTATTATTAAAAATTCAACATAATATAGTGAAGTTTGTATTCAATCACTCTTCCTCAAGAGGAGTGAAACCTAACTCCTATAAAACTGTTGAGTGATAGAGCTGCTAAACTGTACCGTCGTCTGCCCCATTCTGAGTAAGAGTTCAACAGCTGTTATTGACAGCTAAACACTTACTTTGCTTTAGTTCGCTTTGTTGCATTTTTAGTGCCATGGTAAAACGAATAAATCTGTCTATTGGTTATAAGTCATGCGCAACAAAGCAATAAAAATAGTTATGAAATACATAATATAATCATTTCTATACATTAATGTACACATGCACCGAGCTGAAACGTGTTTTCATTACGTATGTTCATTACCTATACATTGCGAAACACGAATACATTATTAAACTACCCGAGCAGGTATACTCTAGCTAGCTAGCTAGCTAGGTTGATGTATTGTTTTAACAATGAACGTGTATATTTTACGCACACGTTTTGGCAGCAACATTGACAGCTAATGTAATTTAAAACTGCACTAAAGCTTGTAAATGTGTTTCAAGTCTCCACCGCCTGTGGTCAAGAACGATTATATACAGGGAGGTTATTTACTTCTCGCTACCGGATTCAATAAACTTACAACCAGTAGCATTGCGAACATATCACATCTCATAACAGCTGATGTGTTTTATATCTCAATACCGTACATTGTAGCCTACGTAGTTTGCTCTATTTTGTGTATAGATCTCTAGAAACGAAATGCCATTTGTTATAGAATCGTGAATTTGAAATGCATTAATTGTAATAGAATAGAATCGTATAAGTGTGTTTGTGTGGCTCTTTCGTATTCCTGCTTCAATTGCAGGTGGTCCAGGGTTCGATACCCGGTTCGGGACGTTTCTTTTTTACATTGGATGTTGGCTTCAATCTATCTATGATACTGCGGTGTACATGTAAACGGTGACTTTATAACTATCATAACAACGAAGCACATAATAAAATAGTATACATATCCCCCACTGCAAATCAGTTCTTGTAACAACTGAGTGGGTATAGACAATAATTAAGCGTACAGCCTTACACATTATTTTATTTGATTATTTAGGAAACTACAACAGCTCTGTGTCATAGAGAATGAAGAAAGGCAAAATGTAAAAGATGGTCATGATTGCCGTTAGTGGAAAACATTGTCAGGAAATGGTTATACATAGTATCGTAACTCAGTAATATTTAATATGTAGATTTTGTGGTTTACTTTTATACAATTTACCAAACGTACGATTGCAACGAGAATTTCTTACGTGTACTAACGGATAAACTGAAAACGAACAAATCTTAGTTGGCTTCCTCCCTGTCTTCATTCGTCGTTGACCTTCTTGTATATTCCAACCTTCAAATACTTCCGTTCGTCTGAAATGGCATGAATTGTCCATAACACATTTTATTATCACATGTACATGCAAAGTAGTTCTGTCAAGCAAACCTACAATAGATAATAAAACTAGGAATGCGCTTTGTCTTGCACACAGTACGAAACACATTTTGTGGGTGAAGCTAATTTTTAAAGTTTGCTTGTCGCTATAATATCGTTATGTCACCCATCTCTTGTCATAGTGTATGACTATAAACATGTTGAAACTAGAAACGAGAGTTCATTGACCATTGGGGCACAAATGGAAGATACAATTACACACAAGGAATACAACATTTTGAAAAATCGTTTTACATCCAAAAACCTGGATTTAGCTTTAAAAATCGTATTGTCATACTACCCAACTCATAGGATTGAAACAGTGATGACTTATAAACATGCGATCCAACAGTAGTTGTTATGCATATTATATAACTTATATGAAATGTGTGGTCTGGAATAAAATATTTGAATCGTGTATTTCAGAAATAGCATAAGTCCAATGAGCATAGTTTTGAGAATGCAAAAAACTGTCGAGGACTTGCACCTTTTCTGCAATACCCTGGATCTTCTCATCAAATTTGCACCATAGGAAATAGCTGATTTTGTGTATCCTTTCTGCACCAAAATATAGAAATAATTATAGATGTGAATAAAATTTACCAAATTTTTCCAAAACGTGACAAAAGTAACGCCCTCTCTGAAATACTGGAATTTAATAGCTACTAACTAATATGTGTGATTTGTGAAAGACACAATATAAATAGTGATGACGTCACGACAATATGCGGTATATCCAGCATGGAACTGTTCCAAGATGCTGTGGCCACGGAAGTAGAGATATTGCCGACACCTCCGGTTCGAACACCAGCGCCATTCTGTCGCTTGTTTCGTTTAGATTTATACCGTCAGACTGTACGGCATACTAACTTGTTCTTACGTAAAATCCAGTAGTGGCGAAGGCTGGATACATTAGTATACAGAAACACAAAAGTGTGGAGACAGGCAAATAAATCAAAGGATTTTTTTTAGTTTTGAATATTATCTAAGTTTTTCATAAGAATTGTATGTTAACGCACAACGTAAGTTTTATGTATTGTTGGCTCATATTTCAATATGAATTTTTTGTTTCATTTTTTGGAATAGTAATGAGTGCTGAACGTTGTAAAATAATAGAATGGAAATATAATGTCAGAAGTAACGCTTTAGAAGTAAGGTTCTGCCGAAGACGCTGGAAGCTGGTAGGTCTACTTTGGCGGGAATGGTACAATATTATGCCAACAGTATTATGGTATGACTATTATTAAATGTATACAACATTTTTTAAATTTATATATAATCATTTTTTTTTAATGTAACCTTTTTAAAATATAATGTAATTATGGATTTCCAATACATTTTATTGTTCGTATTCTCTTTTCTATGTTTGATTGCTTTGTTGTAATCTTTTGCTATTTTGTTTTGTTTTGTGTTTTATTAGTCGGTAATCGAAGATTTTCTACGAACAAATGCATTTTGAATGTAATGTTTCTTGCCACCATGTTTACCAAACCAAGCTTGACGAAGTTAGTAAATTGGGCAAGTCAGTGTGAATGCATGTGTTTCTCCGTCTGCGAGAGGCGATCGTGCCCCCCGCGAACCCCGATATGGGGTTGTCGGGGTCCTCGCCGCGCCGCGTGTGAACCGTGTGATGGATAACGTGCCGGGCCGCCCGTCCGCTTCCTCAGAAGACATTGGACACATTACTTTATTACCCCGCGCGGTTCACGTGGGCGGTGCGACGGCAGGTGCGACAAAGCGGTGACGTCACTGTCTGTCTCCATAGCGACGGGGGGGCCAGACAAGGGGGGAGGGGGCTCCTCCGACACGGCAATTGCTGGTTCGAGTATCACCGGTTGAGGTGGGTCCACCTCGTGGTGACCGGTGCCCGCAAATGAGACTGTATATAGATAAAACAACTTTTGTCATTTATTTTTTTTTTATCTCAAATGCCCTTCATCATATTTTCTCTTCCGACTTTCACATTCTTCTTATTATCTTATACTTGCGGTCTGCAAGTATAAAAAAACTCTTTGCGATTCAAACGCTACCAACGTCCTACGCCTCCCAACAGCCCAAATCCCCCCCCCCCCCCCCCATTTTGGATTACGCAAAAGACCAAATACTAAACCAACTGCTAAAATATGGTGGAGGCCCAACACCGCTGACCTCTTTCAACCGCGCTTCGCTCTAGATAGACCGAAGCACGGTTGTAAAGAGGAACCCCGAAGAGAATTTTTTGTTTTGTTTTGTGAATTGATCCATTCTATACTACTGAAGTTTTCCGGGTACAAACGTGTCAAACTGTGGCCAACATACAATGTTTCGCCCATAGTGCAATTGTGACCTTTGGAGAGTGTTCACACTAGAATGGCAACAGTGTTCGCAAAGCCAAAGCATATAAGCCACAGGCGGTTCAGTTTTGTATATTTATACCTAATTGTGTGTAAAAACTGAGAGCGCATGTTGTTTAGATGACTTTGCGATATAGTGTGTGTACTTACGGTCCAGTTTGGTCCCCTTGCGAAAGTTGTTGCCACTCAGAGTAACCACTGTCCAAAGTTCTCTAAAAAAGCCTATTGTAATATTGTTAAAACTCGAAAGGTTAGATTTTCTCCAACCTTTGACATCGTTAACCCAGAACACCTCAACAGTATACAGACTGTTGGCTCCGAACGTGAAAGCCTCCGAAAAACAAAGGATCTTTTTAATCCAGGACACAACATATTTTAAGTCACTAAAGACTAAAAATGACAGCAGTGGAAAAAAATAAGTATATACCTAGATTTATGCCAAAACTAGATTGGAATACATTGAACATACATTCAGTAATATGTGATGTAATGAATAGTCTATGCACAAATAAAATGGTAGTCAGAAAGAGGAAACTATGAAAACTGTTTCAAGGGATCAACCAAACCACAGGTTTAACCCATTATATTGATGAGATCATCATTTTGAAACGAACAAATACAAAACCACGCCTCTTATTTGACTCACTTGAAAACTGCATCTATATTCATGAAATCGTTTAATGTATGCCTAACCGGTATCAGCAAAATGTATATTATTTCGATAAAAAGTAAATAAAACTTTATACGAGTTACATATTTCCGTGTACATACATATAAATTGTCTTAAAACGTGGTTCTACTGCATTATGAGTAAACCAAGTACCTACCGCGCTGTTCATCCTACATGAACGACACTCCTGATTCCAGCGAACATCATTGTACAGATCGTTTCGGTTGGGAAGTATATTACATACAGTTCAACGAGTAACATTGTTATACTCAAGACTCTCGACAGGTCCACCCACTAGAAATTGGTGCAAATTGAAATAGGTTTTCCCGCTTAAAAACATACATGATGCTTTAAGTGTCGTCACTTACACGAGCTAGTGAAAGACATTGTTTGCAGTATAGTACTACGGCTTACTATTACTATCAAACCATATCTCATTCTCCCATTCCACGTAAACGTATTGAAAAACTTACTGATATAACATTGCCATATAATTTATTCGGATCCTACCTTATCACACCCACGATTTAACGCTCAATACAATTTCCCGTTCAACTGTTTACTGTTGTTGCTACACCGTGAAATGTGTTAAACAAACAGCGCCGCGACACTATCAAACCTAGCACATCGCACATCTGTGACGTCACTAGTCACTAGGCCGTATCAATAAGTCAATAACCGATATTAAGTGATGCCTCTCTTGACGTAATACCGCAAACCACATGTTAAACGAATCTCTAGTTTCCCATGCGGTATTGATAGATCAGACCACGTGTTGACGTTAGATTACACACCGAGACAGATCCAAGCATGATATTGATTCTATAACGAGGTGGATACGTGATCAGTCTCGCCGGCTTTTAATCAATTCTGTTTTTGCATGCAACTTATCGGAAATTTCTATACTAATTTATTCCTCGATGCGTTATCACCACAATCTTGTAGGCGGGTAAGCTTACCCCTTAATTTGCGGCGTGGCCGACATGAGATTTTGATTCTACAATCACTTATTTCGAGGAAAACGCCTGGTTAGCCAAGTAATAGCATCAAGCCTACAGTAAGGGGAGGGGTTGCTAGAAAACCTTCAGGCACATCGATGAACTAACAAGAAAACATAGGTTTTTTTTATATGTAGAGTAGATAGAATATTGTTTCTGGGTGGCCACGACGAGGAACCCTCGTTCGCTTCAAGCTCAGACAATCTGCATCAATGACAAACATCGTCTCACCTCAACACTCGATTTATTGGGTTTAGTATTTCGTGATTATCTGAATGCGATTACCCCGGGCACGGTCGAAGCCAGCGCGTCATACGATTGGTCCGTTTCATTGGCACAAGGGATACACAAGAAAAGGGTTAAGGGAGATTGATTTAAAGTGATTACGTTACGGTTTTTATAGCTTTAGGAAATAGCTTGGGTAAACATAAAATTATGTTGAATTAACTATATAGTGAGATTACATCTACAACGCAACGTTATCCTATAGGTGGGTATAAGGTTTACCTCACCCATTTCAGTCGTCTAGGCTCTGGTATCTTAGCGAGTCTTCATTCAAGAAATGTGTTTAAACTGACCATCGGCAGCTTGTTTCACTCATGTTCTGAAATGTCTTAAGACGCAATGCCTACTATCGCAAAGTCTATATTTTTGATTCATGATTTTTTTATCATATTCGCGAAGCAAACGAAGAAGTGAAGTGAATCTGAGTCAAACATGGGGTTGGTTTTGCTTTTGTAATCTCTGGCTTCCATCCAACATTTGAAATTTCCAGTAGTGAATTAAACAAATCAACGAGTTTAAAAAACTATTGTCGACAATGCGTGCGCGTCACATTCGGTAACGACAATCCTGAATACACATCTCGAAAACTATATATAGCCACATGGTGAAAGATTCCCCCAAATCACTCAATAGTTCAGAATCACAATTAATCGACCAACAACCGGTGTCTGTCCCCAATGTCTGCTGCTTGTGACGTCACCGCATACGATGACTGGCGCAAAGACGGCGTAGCAGCTTACGACATGTCTGGCTGGAGGAGGATGCCGCTAACATGTCCATAGACCACACACGGCTGCCAGTAGGTCAACAAGCCAATAAACCTATCCAACTAAATCTTGAGAGTTTTTTATTTCTCATGTTTGCGCCAAGTTTTCAATTGTATTCAGACTAGTGTTGAAGTATTCATGTATCCGACATTGAAAAGTTTTACGTCCAAGTGTACGACGACATATTAATGAGTAATTGTATCGGTTTTTTGAGTGGGCTAGCTGAACCAAGTTAATGACTGAGTAGTGAGTAATGGATAAAAATTCCGACTGGAACGAAGCCAAAATTAAATCGCAAATTGAAGCGTAAGCCCTCACCTTCAATTAGAAGGAATTCTGGAACTTTTCAAGGCTACGACATTCAAACTGAGTCTACAGGTTGAGTCCCGTGAAATTCGCGGATGACGATAACAACGAAAAATTTACAAAATGATCTTAAGACCGAAATCCATATTATTCATATTTTAATGACGAAAAGCTCCACAAAACAAAACTTAGATTCAATCAAGTTCTCATAAAATCTTGTACAAGTTAAGCAGTGTTTCAAATCACTCAAGAGAACGACGTTCGAACTTTCACAGCTAAGATCTCCAATGTACATCAGACATAAGATATGAATGATTAGTTAAATTTTACATAATATAGCGATAAAAGCACTGTAATATAACTTTTACTCAAAATAAACTAACATCTATAAATTCAAAAACCAAATTCTGTATAAAATTAAACCATTTTCAAAGATCCATAAATAACTATACGAGGATGAACTAGGTAGGTTTAACTCATATCGCAGTGGGACCACGTTTTAAGACTATTTACGTGTATGCACACGGAAATATCTAACTCGTATACAGTTTTATGTACTTTTTATCGAAATAGTATACATTTTACTGATACCGGTTAGGAATACATTGTACGGTTTCATGAATATAGATGCAGTTTTTATAAAATGAGTCAGTAAGAGGTGTGGTTTCATTCAAAACGATGATCTCATCAATAATATGGGTTCAATCGGTGGTTGAGGGCATGCCAATATCGATATATCACATCTGCACTGTTTTTCACTTCCCATCTTATCACTCACGAAACTATGAAACAATGAATCCAGCAATCAACGAACGAGAACTCCATCCCGTAACACGTCAACGGTACGTCCGGTGATGATCGCGCGACGTACTCTGACGTATATATCGACGTCCGCTTAATTAACACGTCAACGGTACGTCCGATGATGATCGAGCGACGTACTCTGACGTATACCCACTACATGCATGTATGTATAACCGCTTGTCCGTCTGTACGAAGTATCGGCTCTTTGTATGCGAAGCGAAGGTGCAAAATATCTAATAAATTATCACGTTATAATTGGTGAGTTCAGCCTACGCACGCGCAGTGAAAGTGTGAACTAACTTAGCACCGAAAGATTTTGTGAAACTTCCGGTTGCATGGAAAGTATGTACAATCATAAACAGTCGTGTGTTTTAGATGGGTTTAGGATGCAAGCATTGTCGTCTTGGAAATACTATACTTTTTAGAGTACTTTTTTATAATAATTTCAAAGTTGCTCTTTATAGCCATCGTAAAAGAAACCCAATCTTTTCTTCACAATTAAAGGGACAAAATTGGAAAGAAAATTTAAAAATCAGCTTGTTTAGGTCTACTTCATGATTTGTAAATGAAATTTTAACTTACAAATGTATAGACACACTAGATATATTAATTTGTTATGTGATAAAGGCAGAAAAATAATTCTTTGTACGAGTAAGCTTAGAAATAATAAATCATTTTGAAATCAATTATTGTTGAACATTCAATTGTTAATGTTTATATTTTCGTTGATCCGAAAGTTGAAAGATTAGCAACTATACGAAGTAAACTGTGTCTATTTAGTTTTAAGTGTAAAATAATATTTTAGAACAGAAATACTTCTATATTATATTCAAATAATTAAAAATAAACTAAGGTAGGTTGAAAAATCTGTAAACTTAAAACTCAACAACAAAAATCATTCATCGTTCATTAATTCATTTATGCATTCATTCAAAAACTTGATTCTCATATTTTTGAGGCGCCCGCCGAAGGGACGCTTTGCACCTACACATGTCTACTGTAAACCACGTATAGGATTTACATTTATAAACTGTTTTAGCATGATACCTTATCCATCTCTATAATGATGTCGTCATGAGGTAAATACCCTGAGTGCTCCAACTCAAGTCTCAACACAGATTACGCCTCCTATCGTCTTCAAATAATCTCCTTCAGCTTCACACACTCATAATACGGAATATTATTACGGTATCATGTTGTCATTTATTATTATAAAGAAACAAGCCCAGATTTTTTACGGTTAATGTTTATGATACACACATCGATCCCAGGACATGAACCAGTATACCTGGTATACATGAAAAATGGTTCCAAAGAACTTTACGATTAAGAACCCTATACTGCAGTTTATACCGCAAATGATCATGAATGAATATTCTTTAGAGATAAAATTATATTTCAAAACAACAAATTATAACATCTTTCGATGAAGATTATCGTTATTATTTTGATAGTCACATCTTACGACAGGCAGAACTAACCTAGATCTATTCCACCCTCGGACCAGACGAGGAAGCTAAGATTATTGCAACACACGAATATTCAGTCACTTTTTGGATTCAAATTACAGCTACTCATATTGAATGTGCTTGATAGTTGAAGCTTTACATTAGAAAATGGTGTATTATGCTTTCATGTCCTGATTAATTCAAACAAGGTTTGAGACGATGATTTTATGATAATAGTCGTAATTGGCCTCACGGATGTATTCCTGCTTCCAATGCAGAAGGTCCAGGGTTCGATTCCTCGTTCGGGTTGGGGATTTTAACTTTGGAACTTGACTTTAATCTATCTATGTGATGTGTGCTCTTGTGAACATGTAAACGGTGACTTTGGAGCCGTCAAAGCAACGAAGCAGATAATAAATTGTATAAAATGTTCCCCATTTCAATCTATGCTTTTAACTGAGTGGATATTGACACAAATGTTTGTATATCAATGAGGTTGAAGCTGACGAGAAATAAGAAATTCTTTATATGAGATTAGCTTGGTTCCATACTACTCAAGACATAAAGTAGACACTTTCTTGCCACGCGGAAGACTATGTTGAAATCAAAGTTCATATCTTTCCATACATATTAGCTTGGAGCTTTGGGAGTAACACAATATATTATAGTTCTTTCGTTTCGTTCGTTCGTCACAGATTTGAGAAATAAAACAAAATAATAACTAGCTCCTGTCATAGGGGGATTCCTGCAACGGTGTAGATAGTTTTGGGCCATAAACATTGCTCCAAGTTCATCTTGTTTGATTATAATGTCTGTTCACTTGAACACACGTACTCAGTGTCAGTCATCACACACAATTTTCTTATATAAATTTAATTAATCTTTAAAATTATTAATTATTATTTAAAAAATAATAATAAATACATAAAATAATTATGCATATTTATTAATAATACAAAATTAACAAATAAATTATTAATTATTAATACATTTTAATTTAAATATATTTGTAGAATTATATTTGTGACCTAAATTTACCATGCTTAAAATTCAATCACATGTCCCAACAGAAGAGAATATTGTAAGTATAAAAGCGCGTCAAGTCTACTTACCGCGATTAGCGTGTGTAAGCTAACAATGCGCATAGTAGGCTGGCTCTGCGTTGACTTGGTTGGGCCTAACGACCGGCGTCGACACGCTAGTTTGACGACACCGTGAGCGTGACGACGCGGCTCCTTCGTAGCAGCTTTTGAAGATCATGAGTGCACGTTGGTCGTCTTTTAGGTGAGCTGCATCCCTTGTCCGTGTCCGCCCTCCCTGCTGTACGTCTGCCCTCTTGTCCGCCCTGCACACAGAAAGAGTGGGCTTAGCTTAGCCTAGCGCTTATATGTAGCCCCGCGTTACACCTACACCGCGTGGGACAATTGCTGAATTAAACAATTCATCCGATTGGAGGATTTCTATTTAATGTTTTGTTTTTTTTGTTCACGGATTTGTTTTTACTTGACGCAAATACTCTTAATTGGCGTTGTGATTATTTTTGTTTGTTTCAAATGCGTCGTATTTAAATGGAAACATTTGATACTTGACGTTCATTAGCTTTTAATTGAAGATGCTGATCGTCTCGTTAGAACGGAAAATATCCCATGGTGTTGCCCGAGGTGCAAAACCGTTTTATTACTGACAAACAAGTCATTCAGAGAAGCACGATTTCCTTTTTCTTGTTACATCATACGAAGTAGTAACAATATTTTTTTGTATAGACCAGTGTTCTACACAAAATGTTTGAAAGAGTGGGAATTTTAAATTTTGTGGTCGTTTAAAATTACATTCAATAACAAAGTTGTGGAATTATGCGGGGCTTTTTCTAGATATTGTTTTAATATCTCAAATATCATCTTATGTTATGTATTTGATGCAGAGTAAAACATTTTGAAGCATTTATTTGAGAATATCTACAGATCGTGATTATATCGAGCCTCGCATTATTCCAAAAGTTTGATATTGAATGTAACTTAGAGACACGAATTTTCAAAACATTGTCATTATCATTCAGTATTTTTATTGTTTATTCATTTTATCAAACGATTTTCTACCATGAGAAAGCAATTCTTAGCAACCACATATTCTTGTTCTAAGGCCCGGTTTCACCGAACTTTTAGCTCCAAGATTAGCCGGTACCATCGAAATTTTCTCCAAAGTAACACGGTGACTCTTATGTTATGACTCCCGAAGATACAATTAATTTTGAATGTTTATTGAAACCATTGTTACCGATCCGAGATATTTATATATATATTTATAAATGTTTCAGGTTATTTTTGTTGCAATAAAATGCACAAAAGTGAGGATTATGATTTGAATTAAGATACCATGGATTATCAAATCGAACCCAGTCCTCCGGTTGCCAGACAGGCGTACCAACGGCTGCACAAGTAACATTCAACATTCCCGTCTGTGAAACCGGATCATAAACACCAAGATTAATTTCAAATGTAAAAAGTGGAACGATTTTTTCGCGTACCTTAATCCTTCATCGTGAAAAGATTTAAAAACTTAACAAGTGTTAAACCGAACTAGCCAACTCGATCCAAATCAAGTCGAAATAAAACTAATGAACTTTCGAACTTGATTAGAAATCAACTTCTGATTTTCAAGTTCACACGCACGTTTTGACTGCCGACACTCTTGACTGTCACGAACGTTTTGACTGCCTACATCTCTTGACTGTCACGAGCTGTTTGACTGTTTTAAATGTCGGCAAAATCTCATTAATCATGCAGCTCGGTGTGGTGTTAAATGAAGCAAATTGTATTACACGTTATGTGCTCATGGTTTTTATAACCAGTTCAGTTCATAGTGATCCAAAATACTGTCAAGGTTGCACAGTATAATGCAACAATAACTGTGGAATATTTGCAGATCAACATCTGCGTGGCGCCTATGGTTGAGGTCAGTGCACATTGGCGCCCAAACTAACGGCCGGATACGGACCAAACACTCTAAGCGCTTTAAATAATAAGATTTGTGTCCAGGTTGTCCATTTAAGTCATAGGCAACCACGTGGTTATAAGTTATGAAACTAATCTTGTGCGACATATGTGTCACTTCTAAACTCCCATCGTGTATAGGGTCAGCTGAAATGCGCGGAGTAAATGCGTCCCAGTAACATGGCGGCCAAAGAACTCAGTATAACGAGATTTGAATGTTAAGTTTTAAGTGTGATTTTGGAGCAAGACGCTTTATCGCTGGGATGTTTCAAGTGGATTGATATTTCATGTGGGTTCGTGGACAAAGGTGTTTGTGGACCATGTTAGTTGAAAGTGGAGATACGTTATAATGTGAGGTCAGATAGACTGCTTGAGAGGTCAAACAAACTAGTACAGTCTGGTTTGTTTTGTAGATCAATTTTTAGCAATCGAGGGTGAACCAAAATCAAGATACACATATTTATTACATTTGTTACACGTTGAATTAGATAGAGAATTTGCAATACATTACATTGTACATACATAAGACAAACAGTTGTAAAGAATTTCAAACATCGGTTGACTGTAGTTGTGGATTGGAAGCCACTTGCAGCAGATTTAAATATTCTTGAGATGTTATAATATTATTAGTGTAAGATTTGTGGACTTTGCCCAGATAGCTCAATCGATTGTACAGTGTAATTGAAATATGGAAGACTCTTCAGACTATGTGTATGAGCCTTTAATTTAATAATTTCAAATTGTATAGGTAGTATAATATTTTAGGTTTTTGAAGCTGAATTAAATTGATTGAACTTTTTAACGATCGGGACATTTCGCTACATTCAATCCATTTATTTCAGTATTTTCGTCTACATTTGAAATTTCAAACGAACTGTTTAGATCCCTATCAGAATGTCGACTACCAAAAAGAAATAAAAATGAATAATTAATTAGCAACAATACTAACAGATCTGAGGCTAACCCACACCGTTCGATTAGAGCACCAATTCTGAACTCGGTCCAGGTTTGAGGAGATAGTGAATGAATGGAGCTGGATGTCTATTTTCCATGTTTCTAAAAATTCTTCTTTCATTGTACGAAGAACTGGTTTGGGCGGGATGATATACTCCAAGTCCATTCACCTACTTTGTATCTCAAGTTTGGCCCAACTTCATAAAAATGCTTTTTAAAACTAATTTATTTCTGAGTGAAATAGCTCCATCATATTCCAACCAAATAAAATCAACATTATCATCATAAGTATGTTTATTGTTATGTTTATGTTTCATACATTACTAAAATTGTTATCTTCTGCAAGAAAATCTGTAAACAGGCTTGACTTATGGTTAGAATTGTGTAACGCATTACTAACCACAGAAGAAATAAATTCCTCTTTCCAATTGAACAAAGCCACGCTGCTTTCCATAGCCCGTAGTGTTTCATTCTCCTGTTGTTTACACAAACGTATCCACCTTCTAATAGACTTTCTGGTGCATCTGCTAGCTGGAATAAGTCCGTCAACAAGAGCGTGTGTATGCAACGCAAGCAGCCATATATAATTTTAGAACACTATGTTTACTATGCACCACGTTGAATGCTCAGCTTCCGACATTAGGATAACAACACAGTACATGAATGAATAGCCACGCCCTTTGGTTGGCTCACTTCAAGCTGAAATGGTTTTGAAGACTAAATATGATGTTTTGTGTTTGTTTTGAAAGTTAGTTCACTTCTTAAACTTGACTAATTGTGGACAATAGAACATTTTGTTTCAAGTCCTGTGCCCATTA